>JAUTXW010004422.1:0-79222 GCA_030620095.1 Kuschelorhynchus macadamiae | reverse complement strand
ACAACAAATATTAAAAAACATTAACACGTGTTTTTTTTAATTAAAAATTTTTAAAATAAATTAAATAGCAAACCATTGTTTTGTTGTTTTGAATTATTTCACTGATTTTGAAATAGTAAATATTAAACCTACCACCACGGTCAGCAAAGGAAACTGAAAAAATTATGTATTCGAAAAAATTCTTATTTTTCTATGTGGTTTATTTTCCAAAACTTTTTCGTGACTATGCGTTTTTTTTTCTTTACATTGATACATACCGCCATTTTGTTACGTCATGTTAAACTCCTACCAGTTTATCCTTATATCACAATCAGTAAAATAAGATTTTTTTTTCGTTCATTTAAAAAGAAATATTTGTTCCGCCATCTTGAATTCATACCACAACTTTACCAATTTATCTCTATATCAAGAAGGCGGGGTACTGTGACCGAGGATGGCCTGTCTGTCCAAAGATTGGGTGTGTCCAACTTCTTCGGCGACGAAGTGACACAATCCTGAAAAATGCCTGAAAAATGCCGAAGAAGTGGTCGACAATGACCAGAGGCTGTTGACCAGAAGGGCCTTATTAGTGTAGGTGTTCAAAAAGTACGTGTTAAAAAGTGACACAATCCTGAAAAATGCCTGAAAAAGGCCGAAGAAGTGGTCGACAATGACCAGAGGCTGTTGACCAGAAGGGCCTTATTAGTGTTCAAAAAGTACGTGTTAAAAAGTGACACAAAAAAATGCCTGAAAATGGCCGAAGAAGTGGTCGACAATGACCAGAGGCTGTTGACCAGAAGGGCCTTAGTTAGGTGTTCAAAAAGGCGTTGAGACCCGTCGGGTTTTTATTTTATGGGGGATGGTGGTGTTTTTATAAGGATGTAAATAGGTAGAAGCAAAAAAGACTTATATGTGAAGTGTCTTTTTGGCACTCACACACACACACATGCACCGCTATAATTATTACTAATTTGTTTCTTAGAAGAAAAAAAAAAAGCCCACGCGCGCCCGCCTGGATTCGAACCGTCGACACCGAGATTTGTTTTTTGTAAATTTTGAACTTCTAGACTACTACTACTACCGCCATGCAGTACGTCGTAATAAGTAAACAATTTAGATGATCTTGTTTATCTTTTAAACGAGCAATAATAGTAATAATACGCAGTTATACAGTACAACACATGTGGTAAAAAAAAAAATAGAATGTTTGTAGGGCTTCACGCCGCACTTCTGGTATAATTTCATGAGCCGAGCCTCGCCTCGCCGAATTCCGTAGTACCGAGAATTGTTTTTCTGTTAATTAAAATTAATATGTTCGACGTAAGACTAGAGGTCAGGTTCGCAGATAAGAAAAGGTCGAGTACCGAGAATTGTTTTTCTGTTAATGTTGGACGTAAGACTAGAGGTCAGGTTCGCAGATAAGAAAAGGTCGAGGATGTAGATAAGGAGATGTTTGTGTAGTATTGAGATGAGCAATATTTGAATAAATACGTAAAATATTAGTTTTTGGAAAAATACCGAGAATAGCTTGTTTTCATTTTCGACGACGACGACGACGACGTAAGACTAGAGTTCAGGTTCGCAGATAAGAAAAGGTCGAGGATGTAGATAAGGAGATGTTTGTGTAGTATTGAGATGATCAATAATAATGTTGTTATAATAAATAATATTTGTTTCGAATAATAGCTTATACCAGATGATAAAAAACGTATAGCACTTAAAGTAATTAATATATATGTAAAATAGCCTCGTCTAACCGAAAATAAATGAAACAAATAATTATATCTTTAATATATTTTTTATTATTTAAATCAATTAAACCTTTCAATATAAATTCTAGTCCTATTTTTTCAACTTTTTGTTTGGGTTAGGGTTTACATTAGGTTGGTGGTGGTATTTAAATTGCTGAGTGTTATAATATGTTTCATGTTTAATTCTGTTCCAATATTTTCTGGTAGTAGCATCCTCTATTTCAGCGCTGTGAAATCTCCAGTTCATTTCTTCCCACTCCCATGGTGTGCGTGGTTGTGCTTGATAGAGTCGAAAACAATCAGTGGTGGAATCCGTCACTATTGCAGATTTAATGTCAAATAGTTGCTTTGCAGATGGTACAGGAGGGCAACTACTGCTACTACTACAACCACCACCAGATATCTAAAATGAAAAGTCTAAGAATCTGACATGGACTCCCTACAGTACAGATCAATTGGTTCGGTATTTAATGTAGATGGTAGACTGTGTTTTTTAATTGATGACTCACAGAAACAAAAAAAACGTTGGCAGCTGAAGCAAAATCTGGAACCATGTACATGAGTACATAGCGTAATGGGTTTAATTTTTTTGTGTGATTGAATGTTGGAGTAAAATCGTTTAGGATTATCTATGGCAGAGTACCAAATATCCTTCTTATCATCAGTCTAAAAAGAAAAAATTAATAGATAATTTTTATCACTGTTATTATTATTATTATTATATTACCATTTTTGATTGAGACTAATGAACAAGAGGCCTGCAGTCAGCTGTAGACTACTTGTGACAAGAGAAGAACAAGAATACCAGTTTACAATTAAGATATTAAGCTAATCATGAAATCCCCAAGGTAATGTGTCTGTGTAACTATAATTTACAATTCGCTTATCATCGAATGGACTTAGTGCAGTTTTAACTTGTTTCATTGTATAAACGTTGTGTTTTTCAGACCTAATATAATTTTGAGGGACATCAATAGTAATATTGTTAAATAAACATTCGTAATAATCATCAAATGATATGCATTTTAAAGCTGAAGATTGAACTCCCTTAGCTTTTTTGACAATTCCTATATTTGAAACCATATTTTTAAACTGATTCGCGTTTATGCTTTTGTCAGAGATGTTTTTATCAGTATAATTGTTTTTAAGCAATTTATAACAATACATTTTAGAACGTAAACCAATAAATTCAGTCATAATATTTCCATTATTTTCGTCTTTCATTAGTCCGTAAATCTTTTTATTTTTAAGTGGAATATCATATACATTATTTTTAGGATAGTCAGATGTATCAAATAAGTGTATGTCTTCTTTAATGTGAGCATAAATATCAACATCTGAAAATTGATATATTAAACTATCTGTATCAGTGTATAATAATTTTGAGTTGGATTGAAATTTTGGTTTAATATAATTGTAATGAAAATTGAATAAAATTGTTTTCGAAATATCCAAAATTGACATTCCAATATAAATGGGTTTATTAAATTTAATATTTAATCTATTCATTTCAATAAGAATCATGTCTTTATCAAATATTTCACAACTATGAAAATTAGGTTGAGAGATATAATAATTTGCGCCAAAACGTCCTGACCATTTAGTAACCACTTTTACGTCTCGGTATTTTCTTACATTTTCAATGGTTTTACCGTAAGGTGCATTATTCATGAGTTTAAAAAAGTTCTTCTCAAAATCATTTTTGCTACGTTTACGTAGTTCAGTATTTAAATCAATATAGGTTTTTAACCATGGAGATTGTTTAAATTTTAAACATCTATAAATATTTCCAACTTTAAGACCCAGCTGAATAGCTTGTTGTAAAGCTATATAATGAATAACATATTTTTTTTTGTCAAAAAGTGTATTTAATAATTTGGGAATAAGAGTCGCAGAAGTGGGAGGGACTAAATGCTCAGGACAAAGTGGTAAATCTTTATGTAGGTCAAATAAATTTTTGGGATATTGAAGATCTAATTCAAAAATGTAACCATAATCAGAATCAGTGGGTATTTCTAAAATATTTAACTCATGATAAATATCCTCAATCCATTGAAAATCTCCAGTGGGTAGAGGATAACTCATGGCAGCTCCATATAAGTTGTTTACGTCAAAATACATAAGATAAGTAGTTGGTTCGTGAGGTTTATAATCACTGCCCAAATATTTATTATTAGCCTTACCATATCTATTAGAACACTGAGAAATACCACCTCTAATTCCTTTTTCAATAAACATAATCATATCAATGTCAGTTAATAAATCAAGCTTTACTTTAGTTATTTTTAACATGCTGTCAAATGCCAAACCAGGAGCCGTAAAATAATGTAAACTATCTAACTGGTAAGTATTTAAACAAATTTTCCGAAAATTCTCAAAAACATCGACGAGAAGTAAGACATCAGTTTTTAAATAGAGTTCAGCGTATTGTTGAAGAGTCTGAATATTAAAGGTGTCCCACACTTGGCATGCATGTTGATATTCCTCTGGTGAAATGGAGGAATTATGAATTTTGCTAAAAAATTTTTCAATCGGTGGCAAACATTTTGATTGCAACTTTTCCCAACAGTCAACATATTCATATGGAAAAACCCCTTTTCGTGTAACTAACTTAAATTGTGATTCATTTTTATAAAATCGTTTTGTAACTGTTTTCTGATCATCATTTAGATATGAAGCTAATTTATTTAAACTACTAGCCATAAATTTGAAAGAGTCTAAAAATCGAAATTGAATGTTGGAATTTTCAATATATTTTGTAAATGAAATATATTTCTCTTTATTGATAGGAAGTATACTTATTTTTCCTTTTATATCAGTACAAAGGGTTTTTATTATGAAATGACTGTCGTAGCCAGAGAGATTGTGAAATATTACAGGGATAAAGGGTTTATTTTTAAAGTTTAAATTACAAGAATTGTGTGCAGGTCCCCTATAATTTCCAGTTAAGTGGCAGTGATCTTTAACTTTGAAATCAGACTCTGAAAATGGTTTCGAACAAATGTGACAAACCGTTGAGCGATAAAAAGTATTATTTTCTTCTTGGGTTAATTTATTCATGGTAATAGTATTTGAATATATAGACTTTATTTTTAAAGCAATTTTTTCAAGTTTCCTTACAAACCATGTCTGACAGTCTGTTCCAGTGTGCATTTGAAATGTAGAAAGAGAGTCATCAAAAGAACATTTTAAATAAAATGCAATACTAAAAGGTTCATGTTTTTGATACTTTTTGGTTTTATTTGTTTTATTTGTATCATTATAACTTAGAAGCAAACTTTCCAAGTCTGCATAAATTACAAAAGGAACTTCCAATCTATTTGAATAATTTTTAAAGGTTAAAGTCTTATCATTTTCTGTAGGTAAAGTTATTTTAGACTTATTTACAAGTTGACATTCAGTTGAATGTTTTAATAAAATTGATTCACTTTTAAAATGATTAAAACATCGCTCACAAAACCATTTTTTATTTTGTACATTTCCAACTTGTTTGTTTAATAATCGACTTAAATTTTTAATACAGACAAAATGAAAATGGTTTAAACGACTACTACTGTTAATATTGTTTTCAGAATAGCTAATTTCCTTAGAGTTATTACAAGGTAAAATTAGTAAATTGATTTTTGTGGGAAAATTTGTTTTGGTCAAAGTTAATGGTAAAATTGTTTGTTTTTCAATGCAAAATACATTTATAGCTAACCTGTTTAGAGATTCAAATTTTGGGATATCTTTTAAAGTCATAGGAAAGGTAATTTCATTGTATTTTAAAACTTGACTGAAATGAGGATAAGACGATGTACGATAAACATTTTTGTACTGAGGTGGTGGATGCAAGGCGCAAACCACAGACCACAAAAAACAATATGAATCATTATTTTTAATATTTATTACACTCTTAGTTTTTTGAATAAATTTTGGTACTTCTACATATGTGCTGAAACCTACTGTAATTGGATTATATTTATTTATATTAACTTTTAGATACCAAATTTCACACAAAGCCCAACCACTATCTTTTTCTTGAAAGTCCTCTAATTTACATAAAATTTTATCAACAACGTTCTCTTGAAACCATTGAAAAATATTTGTATTATGGTCAATAATATTATTTTTTGTTGAAAAATGCTTTACTGATGTTTCCAGATTTTGAGGTTTTATAAATAATCCCGAAAACACAACGTTTACTTTTAACAAACAATGATTTAACTCTTTTTTAACTCTGAAAGAAAAAATCCTAAATGCTTGTCGTAAAAATTCTTTTGGTTCTTTAAATTTTAAATTTGTGATAATTCCGGACTTAATTCTACCATTAAAGCAAGAGTCTATGTCTTGCCATATTAACTGCCTTTTGGTTAAAACTTTGTTACTTTTACTTTTCATTTTAAACGTTTGCAAATAGTTTTTTAAAATACTTAGATTAGTTTCAACTTTGTTATAATTATTGACATAAACCTTATTTTTTAAAGCTTTTTTTAAAATAAAAATAGTTTTTTTAAGTAAATGAATATGGTGTCTGTATTCTTCTTTCGTTTTAAGTAGTCTACTCACCAATTCAGTTTTTTTGACAGTTTCTGTTGAATATTTATCCATTGTTGTTGTTGTTGTTGTTGTTGTGTTGTTGGTATCTAAGTGCTGTATGCTTCTTCTGGCTACTTGACTAGTCTGAGATTTTCATTAATTCGACGATCTATTTAACTAAAATTTTCATTACAAAAAATGCTGCATATGTTTGATAAATGTTTTTTTTTTTTTTTAATGATAAGCACATGTTTGTTAACTTGAACTTGACCTTGTTTTGCTGATTTTGCTTATCTGGTTGTTGTTGTTGTTATTCAAAATATATGATGTGTTGGAACTAGCGTGAAATCTTTAATTACAAAATATTAATAGATCAATAAAAAAAAAAAAAAAAAAAAAACTTTTCGAAAATGAAATGAAAATGGATATCCAAACGTTTAACAAGCGTAAAGCAGATATTTCGTCTGATATTGACTATGATAACAATACAAAAAAACCGAAGTTAGAAATCAACGACAACGATTTAATTTCACAAAAATTGCAAAAACGTAAACGAAGTGATTCTGAGGACAACAACAACAACAATATTGTTTTTGAACCGAAGAAAAGATTTAAAGGCTAGATACCGTATAAATATTTAAGATTTTTAGTTTTCAAATTAGTTAATACCGAGCACTATTAAAGTAACAATGTCCTCAAAGAATAAGCAACGTAACCGAAAGAAAAGATCCTCCAAAGTGATGAAAAGACAACAACAACAAAAAATACAACACAAAAAGATGCAGAGAAGCAGAAGACAAGGAAAGAAACGTATAAACTTTCCACAGTTAACTAAAAAAATTAAAAATAATGTTTTAAAAAATCAACCTCGTACTATCGATGACGCTTTAAAGATTGCAGTTCAAACAGTTAAGGGTGAAAAAAAACGAAGGATAAACCACCATCCTCGAGAATAATTAGAATTCCCAAGACAGGAGGTGTGTTACCACTAATACCGATTTTTGCCGGTTTGAGTGCCTTGGGAGCATTAAGCGGTGGAGCTTCAGCCATAGCAAAAACTATCAATGATGCACAAGCAGCGAAACGTCAATTGGAAGAAAATAAACGACACAATAGAACTATGGAAGCAGTTGCACTTGGCAAGGGACTCTACTTGAAACCCTTTAAAACTGGATATGGACTTTTTTTTCCCAACTTAGGTCCAAAACGTCAAATAAGCTAACATTACCAGCACACGCCCTAAACAACTTGGAACTTGATTTCTATGCAAAAAAATTGAAAATACCCTATTTTCGTGGAACTTTTATAAAGATAAACTCCCCAAAAAAATTTATAGAAATGAATCGGCTATAGTTAATTTGGACAACTCCTACGGACCTGGCACTCATTGGACTGCATATCGAAAATATGGAAAAAATATTATTTACTTTGACAGTTTTGGTAATTTACACCACCCGTAGAGCTTTTAAGATATTTTAATTCTAATGGTACTTGTAATATATTTTATAATCATTCTCAGTTTCAGTCCTACAATTCTTACAACTGTGGCCATTTATGTTTGAATTTTTTATCTCATATGGAACAATGAATAAATAGATTAACATTATCTGGTTTGTTTCATTTATTTTAATAGATTTGTAGTGATCGTTTCTCTCTCTTTTAGTTATAATGTCATATACATTTACCTTATCGGGGAAAGAATCAACAATTTCTGCAAAGATTTACCCACCAATTATATTGAGTGAAAGTGACGAGTACGTTTTAGGTTTAATAAATTTCGAAAGTTACAATTCAATTCCAAATGTGGATAAATCAAACAATGTATTTCACTATGGTAAAAATAAAAAAATAGAACTACCTGAAGGCTCTTATGAAATACAGGATATCCAGAACTACTTGTTTAGGGCGTTAAATTTGGAAAAAGAAGGTGATCAATTGTACTGCGATTGCAAGCAAACCATAATACACTACAGTGTGAAATAAAATGCAATAGGTCAATAGACTTTTCAAAAGACAACTCAATTGGAAGTTTGTTGGGGTTCAAAAATAAAGTATTGGAAGCAGACAAATTGCATATATCCGAAAACCCAGTAGATATATTTAAGGTCAACTCCATTGCTGTAGACTGTAATTTAGTTACAAATGCCTACAATAACGGTAATCTGGTTCACATAGTTCACATGTTTTATCCCGAGGTGGCGCCCGGTTTTAAGATTGTTGAAAAACCCTCAAACGTTATATATTTACCAATAAACACGCGCTATGTGATGAAATATTGCTTAAAATAACCGATCAGGACGGAAAATTGGTCAATTTCCGAAAAGAACTGATAACAGTAAGACTACATCTAAAGCAGGTATAAGAGCATGGTTTTTTTTTATGAAGATAATGCATTAGGGTTACCCATTAAGTACCATAAAAACAAGTCGTCCACTGGAATAATCAATAGTCCAAGACTACGTGAACATCAGTTAACATCTGAAAATAGAGCTTTTTTAATTTCCTTAGGATTTAAACTAAATAACCGGCAATAATAATTATAATAATAATAATAATGGGAAAAATGAGGAGATATTGGTGTATTTTTTAAGTTACTTCTTAGTACAAATCTTCAACACTTTTTTAAAATTCAACTGGGTTGTGCTTTATAATCAAAATGAGTTTAATATTCTAAAGTGAGAACAACGTAATAAAGTGACCAATTCAATAATTAGTGCTAATATCATACGCATCCAACCGTGCTCTGCTACGACTTTGAACAACAACTGTTAAATTAGGATACCTATTCCAAACCCAAGATCTCTGCTACCTTACCTAGTCAAAGCTTTCTATACATTGAAAAGCAAACGACCAAAGAGGATGGTACATTTAGTGACAACCTAAAGTTTTAACAATGGTCTTATGTTGCCTTTTCAAAGAAGAGGATCCCGTTGCAATTAGGAGGAGTATACATAGATCGAGTAAGGAATCCTGGAATAACCTCAACTATTAAAGGTTATGTATCGCTTACGCGAAGTGAAAGTTCTAATTTACAAAATGCAGGATGGAACACTGAAAACCATCCAAGTCTATTAGATGACAAAGGAAACTTTAGTGTATGCATTCCCTTAAAACTTATAATGGGCTATGCAGAAGACTTTAATAAAATTATCATGAATATTCGACAAGAATTAGTGCTTATTAGAAGCAACAATGATTTGAATGCAATTTGTCAGTTGGCCGATAGAAAGGAAACTTATAAAATTGCACTTAGTAAGGTGTTGTGGAAAATACCACACGTCACCGTGATAAATAGCCAGAAGTTACGTCTGTTAAGACAATTTGAAAGTAACAGAGATTTGAATATTGCTTTTAGAAGCTGGAGAATTACATGAATACCCTCAGCTGCAACAGAGTAAAAATCACAGTTGGGCAGTCAAATCATCAAATCAGCTGGAGAAACCTCGTTTCATAATAATAGGGTTTCAAACCGATGTGAAAAGGAAAAATTGCTAAAAACAGCAGTCATTTTAACCACTGTGGTTTAACAAACCTAAAGGTTTACCTAAATTCAGAAGTATTTCCATACGATAACTTAAACGTGGACTATGACACCAACAAATTTGCCATTCTTTACGATATGTATGCAGTTCCAAAAGTTGTATTATTACAAACGTCACAGCAATCTATGTTATGAACCTGCAAGTTTTAAAGGTAAAGCTCCACTGGTAGTCGTCGGTGTTCTCGACAGGGTTGAACGTGCTGAAAGGAGGGGCCGTAGATGTTCACATGGGTTGAAACAAATGCGTGATGTCTACCAATACCACAGCCTATTGTCTTATTCTGCGATAGACTAGTTAAATATAATCCTCTATACTTGCAGTAAAAGTTCTTTAGTAGAAAAAAATGTACGTTTTGGATGTTCAAGGATTTCAATATACAAACACTAGTTTTGTAAAGTGCAATTCTGGATACTTCAGTGGTAACTACAAGCACATAATGGTTAAATTTCAATTTGATCTAAATCTATTTAAGTACAAGATTGAAAACCACATGAATTGGTTAACTCAAATATACATGGTTTGGAATGGTTTAGTGATCGTTGTGGTGGTGTCAGAAGTATTATTATAAACTATGAAAACTTGACAGATTTTATCAAGAATTTTATCAATACATCTTATGGTGTTGACACTGTTGATGGAGCAAATGTCATAATCGCCGTAAAGGTCCAAAAGAAAGAGTGGTTAAGCAAGCTGTTGGAGAAGAAGAGACATATAGTGATTTAGAGGGAAAACAGCTGTCCCTTCTTTGAAGAATTTAGAAAATGTTTAAAATCTAATCACTGTAATAAACATGTAAATAACGACTTAAATTGTACGTTAGAAAATATACTTTTTATGCTACTGAATTTGCTACACAGTAAAACCTTGTAAACAATTTTGTAAATAAAGGCTGTATATTAAATAAACCATTTTGTTTTCTCAAATGGTTTAAAATACTGAAAAGTGAAGATGATTAAAATTTAATATAAATGCCTGCAGCTCATTAAAGTAAAAAAAAATTAGTTCACATTTCGTTTCGTGGACTAGGTGGTATTACAAGTTCTATTTATGGAGTCTATTCAAAAGCCCAGATACAATTTTAAACAAAAAATTCTGAGAAAAACTAACAACGATGAAAAAATGGTTGCTGACATGTGGACCGACTACGCTGTATTGAAAAAGCCAAAGCCGTTAATTCCACTAGTGTAAATAAGTTTATTTTATGTTTATATATAAATCGAGATGGGTGAATAGTGGCGCCAAAATTCATACCTGTAATCTTCCATTGAAGAAACCGAAACTCTATTAGAAATTGTGTTTAAATTTCTGCCACAGAATTGCCAGAGTGAGGATAAATAGAAAAAAATCGACGAATATTTATAAACACGCCTTGACTTTGGGAAGAAGCAGATGATGGAATGTTTTCTATTTGTATTGCCGAAGAACACGCACATATTCAACACGACGCGATACTCTTGCTACACAATCTTCAATACTTTTCATTTGATTCATTTTTATGACATGTAATGTATTGTTGATTAAAAGTAATGCTGTTTTACATATATCGAAATCAAAATTCCATTATTGTCTTTACAATTAATTCTTCGTAAGTTAAATATATATAGTTAGCTTTTAAAAATATACACTGTATAAGCATATTTTTCTTTTTTGTTTTTAAAGTAATATTTCGAATATCAAAAAATTTGAAAGGTTTGTAATTTACTTCTCTTCTTGTATTAGTATATATTATATCTCTATAATCATTTTCTATGAGTTTCTCAATAAAAAAATATTTAACGCTAATAAACATACCTCTTCTTTCAAAGGATTGAGTTCGATATAAATGTCTATGTCAGAAAATCTGTCAGTCCGTCCTACCAAAAAACTAGGAAAGCCTCCTGCTACGAAAGATCTTAACGGTACAGATTTTAGAAATAACGTTATAATTTTTAATTCATCTCCCAGATTGTGTGAATATCGAATAGTTTCAATTAAAGGTTTAGAAGTCCAGAACTTTTTAGAGCTGAAATAATCGTAACACTCTCCCAATGTTAAATCTTTCTAAAATTAAGCAAATTGATATTAATAATAATAATAAAATATTTATTTTTATTTATATTACATAGCTTGATCCCGCTTGGCTTGGTCCCGCTTGGGTCAAATTCTTCTGCTGCTCCTCCTCCTCCTCCTCCAAATCACTAAAGATGTCTTCAAATAGCATTCTTTTTATTCCAGCATTTTATGTGTTTGTTGTTTTTGTTGTTCTTCTGTATTATCATCCAACAAATTAAATTTATACCTTTTAACAACCTTTTCTAAAATCTTGAAATCTTCATTGTTTTCAATTTTTGTTCTCATATAACGAACCGGTAAATTTCCAAACTTCCTTTTTAAGGTTATAGCCTTAGGACTGTATGATGATAAAAATTTTATCACCTTTTTCCAGTATTTCTTTTACACCATACCTACAAATTTATACACAACAGTAGAATTACATCAACCCACTGCAAAACACACACACACACACACACACACTTTTCCCTAGCGGATAACAATCGGGCAGTGAACTGGTCACTCCGTCAAGCCGATCAAACCATACAGTTCGCACGTAGCCAGACAAAGCACTTGCTACACGCGAGCACATTATGATTCAATATGTAACTTATATCTATTCACACACACACTTTTTCCTAGCGGATAACAATCGGGCAGTGAACTGGTCACTCCGTCAAGCCGATCAAACCATACAGTTCGCACGTAGCCAGACAAAGCACTTGCTACACGCGAGCACATTATGATTCAATATGTAACTTATAATCTAACACTGTATATCTATTAACAAAACCAAAAATAACTTACTGGAAAAGTTGTTTTATAACAACGGACGCATATTTTAGAGGAAAATTAATTTTGTCCTCGGTATACACTACTATGGTGATTGGAGTGGATGCCATTTCTTATAGTTGTTACTGCTGTTGCTACGTCTTGTAGTAATGAAGAAGAACAAACGAAGACTGGTGATTTTGCATGTTCATTTTAATTGCTTATATATGAATATACAAAAAAAAATCTATTAATATTTTGTAATTAAAGATTTCACGCTAGTTCCAACACATCATATATTTTGAATAACAACAACAACTAGATAAGCAAAATCAGCAAAACAAGTTCAAGTTCAAGTTAACAAACATGTGCTTATCATTAAAAAAAACATTTATCAAACATATGCAGCATTTTTTGTAATGAAAATTTTAGTTAAATAGATCATCGAATTAATGAAAATCTCAGACTAGTCAAGTAGCCAGCAGAAGCATACAGCACTTAGATACCAACAACAACAACAACAACAACAATGGATAAATATTCAACAGAAACTGTCAAAAAAACTGAATTGGTGAGTAGACTACTTAAAACGAAAGAAGAATACAGACACCATATTCATTTACTTAAAAAAACTATTTTTATTTTAAAAAAAGCTTTAAAAAATAAGGTTTATGTCAATAATTATAACAAAGTTGAAACTAATCTAAGTATTTTAAAAAACTATTTGCAAACGTTTAAAATGAAAAGTAAAAGTAACAAAGTTTTAGCCAAAAGGCAGTTAATATGGCAAGACATAGACTCTTGCTTTAATGGTAGAATTAAGTCCGGAATTATCACAAATTTAAAATTTAAAGAACCAAAAGAATTTTTACGACAAGCATTTAGGATTTTTTCTTTCAGAGTTAAAAAAGAGTTAAATCATTGTTTGTTAAAAGTAAACGTTGTGTTTTCGGGATTATTTATAAAACCTCAAAATCTGGAAACATCAGTAAAGCATTTTTCAACAAAAAATAATATTATTGACCATAATACAAATATTTTTCAATGGTTTCAAGAGAACGTTGTTGATAAAATTTTATGTAAATTAGAGGACTTTCAAGAAAAAGATAGTGGTTGGGCTTTGTGTGAAATTTGGTATCTAAAAGTTAATATAAATAAATATAATCCAATTACAGTAGGTTTCAGCACATATGTAGAAGTACCTAAATTTATTCAAATAACTAAGAGTGTAATAAATATTAAAAATAATGATTCATATTGTTTTTTGTGGTCTGTGGTTTGCGCCTTGCATCCACCACCTCAGTACAAAAACGTTTATCGTACATCGTCTTATCCTCATTTCAGTCAAGTTTTAAAATACAATGAAATTACCTTTCCTATGACTTTAAAAGATATCCCAAAATTTGAATCTCTAAACAGGTTAGCTATAAATGTATTTTGCATTGAAAAACAAACAATTTTACCATTAACTTTGACCAAAACAAATTTTCCCACAAAAATCAATTTACTAATTTTACCTTGTAATAACTCTAAGGAAATTAGCTATTCTGAAAACAATATTAACAGTAGTATTCGTTTAAACCATTTTCATTTTGTCTGTATTAAAAATTTAAGTCGATTATTAAACAAACAAGTTGGAAATGTACAAAATAAAAAATGGTTTTGTGAGCGATGTTTTAATCATTTTAAAAGTGAATCAATTTTATTAAAACATTCAACTGAATGTCAACTTGTAAATAAGTCTAAAATAACTTTACCTACAGAAAATGATAAGACTTTAACCTTTAAAAATTATTCAAATAGATTGGAAGTTCCTTTTGTAATTTATGCAGACTTGGAAAGTTTGCTTCTAAGTTATAATGATACAAATAAAACAAATAAAACCAAAAAGTATCAAAAACATGAACCTTTTAGTATTGCATTTTATTTAAAATGTTCTTTTGATGACTCTCTTTCTACATTTCAAATGCACACTGGAACAGACTGTCAGACATGGTTTGTAAGGAAACTTGAAAAAATTGCTTTAAAAATAAAGTCTATATATTCAAATCCTATTACCATGAATAAATTAACCCAAGAAGAAAATAATACTTTTTATCGCTCAACGGTTTGTCACATTTGTTCGAAACCATTTTCAGAGTCTGATTTCAAAGTTAAAGATCACTGCCACTTAACTGGAAATTATAGGGGACCTGCACACAATTCTTGTAATTTAAACTTTAAAAATAAACCCTTTATCCCTGTAATATTTCACAATCTCTCTGGCTACGACAGTCATTTCATAATAAAAACCCTTTGTACTGATATAAAAGGAAAAATAAGTATACTTCCTATCAATAAAGAGAAATATATTTCATTTACAAAATATATTGAAAATTCCAACATTCAATTTCGATTTTTAGACTCTTTCAAATTTATGGCTAGTAGTTTAAATAAATTAGCTTCATATCTAAATGATGATCAGAAAACAGTTACAAAACGATTTTATAAAAATGAATCACAATTTAAGTTAGTTACACGAAAAGGGGTTTTTCCATATGAATATGTTGACTGTTGGGAAAAGTTGCAATCAAAATGTTTGCCACCGATTGAAAATTTTTTTAGCAAAATTCATAATTCCTCCATTTCACCAGAGGAATATCAACATGCATGCCAAGTGTGGGACACCTTTAATATTCAGACTCTTCAACAATACGCTGAACTCTATTTAAAAACTGATGTCTTACTTCTCGTCGATGTTTTTGAGAATTTTCGGAAAATTTGTTTAAATACTTACCAGTTAGATAGTTTACATTATTTTACTGCTCCTGGTTTGGCATTTGACAGCATGTTAAAAATAACTAAAGTAAAGCTTGATTTATTAACTGACATTGATATGATTATGTTTATTGAAAAAGGAATTAGAGGTGGTATTTCTCAGTGTTCTAATAGATATGGTAAGGCAAATAATAAATATTTGGGCAGTGATTATAAACCTCACGAACCAACTACTTATCTTATGTATTTTGACGTAAACAACTTATATGGAGCTGCCATGAGTTATCCTCTACCCACTGGAGATTTTCAATGGATTGAGGATATTTATCATGAGTTAAATATTTTAGAAATACCCACTGATTCTGATTTTGGTTACATTTTTGAATTAGATCTTCAATATCCCAAAAATTTATTTGACCTACATAAAGATTTACCACTTTGTCCTGAGCATTTAGTCCCTCCCACTTCTGCGACTCTTATTCCCAAATTATTAATACACTTTATGACAAAAAAAAATATGTTATTCATTATATAGCTTTACAACAAGCTATTCAGCTGGGTCTTAAAGTTGGAAATATTTATAGATGTTTAAAATTTAAACAATCTCCATGGTTAAAAACCTATATTGATTTAAATACTGAACTACGTAAACGTAGCAAAAATGATTTTGAGAAGAACTTTTTTAAACTCATGAATAATGCACCTTACGGTAAAACCATTGAAAATGTAAGAAAATACCGAGACGTAAAAGTGGTTAATAAATGGTCAGGACGTTTTGGCGCAAATTATTATATCTCTCAACCTAATTTTCATAGTTGTGAAATATTTGATAAAGACATGATTCTTATTGAAATGAATAGATTAAATATTAAATTTAATAAACCCATTTATATTGAAATGTCAATTTTGCATATTTCGAAAACAATTTTATTCAATTTTCATTACAATTATATTAAACCAAAATTTCAATCCAACTCAAAATTATTATACACTGATACAGATAGTTTGATATATCAATTTTCAGATGTTGATATTTATGCTCACATTAAAGAAGACATACACTTATTTGATACATCTGACTATCCTAAAAATAATGTATATGATATTCCACTTAAAAATAAAAAGATTTACGGACTAATGAAAGACGAAAATAATGGAAATATTATGACTGAATTTATTGGTTTACGTTCTAAAATGTATTGTTTTAAATTGCTTAAAAACAATGATACTGATAAAAACATCGCTGACAAAAGCATAAACGCGAATCAGTTTAAAAATATGGTTTCAAATATAGGAATTGTCAAAAAAGCTAAGGGAGTTCAATCTTCAGCTTTAAAAGTCATATCATTTGATGATTATTACGAATGTTTATTTAACAATATTACTATTGATGTCCCTCAAAATTATATTAGGTCTGAAAAACACAACGTTTATACAATGAAACAAGTTAAAACTGCACTAAGTCCATTCGATGATAAGCGAATTGTAAATTATAGTTACACAGACACATTACCTTGGGGATTTCATGATTAGCTTAATATCTTAATTGTAAACTGGTATTCTTGTCTTCTCTTGTCACAAGTAGTCTACAGCTGACTGCAGGCCTCTTGTTCATTAGTCTCAATCAAAAATGGTAATATAATAATAATAATAATAACAGTGATAAAAATTATCTATTAATTTTTTCCTTTTAGACTGGTGATAAGAAGGATATTTGGTACTCTGCCATAGATAATCCTAAACGATTTTACTCCAACATTCAATCACACAAAAAAATTAAACCCATTACGCTATGTACTCATGTACATGGTTCCAGATTTTGCTTCAGCTGCCAACGTTTTTTTTGTTTCTGTGAGTCATCAATTAAAAAACACAGTCTACCATCTACATTAAATACCGAACCAATTGATCTGTACTGTAGGGAGTCCATGTCAGATTCTTAGACTTTTCATTTTAGATATCTGGTGGTGGTTGTAGTAGTAGCAGTAGTTGCCCTCCTGTACCATCTGCAAAGCAACTATTTGACATTAAATCTGCAATAGTGACGGATTCCACCACTGATTGTTTTCGACTCTATCAAGCACAACCACGCACACCATGGGAGTGGGAAGAAATGAACTGGAGATTTCATAGCGCTGAAATAGAGGATGCTACTACCAGAAAATATTGGAACAGAATTAAACATGAAACATATTATAACACTCAGCAATTTAAATACCACCACCAACCTAATGTAAACCCTAACCCAAACAAAAAGTTGAAAAAAAACAAATAAAAAATATTAAATACATACAGTTGGTCGTTTGTTTATTAATAATAATAATAATACATGAATTTTATAGTTATAGCTAAATAAAATTTTTATGAAAAATCGAGAGTTTTATTTCGACGGTCCGACGAGGCTAGGCTAGGCTCATGAAATTATACCAGAGGTGCGGCGTGAAGCCCTACAAACATTCTATTTTTTTTTTACCACATGTGTTGTACTGTATAACTGCGTATTATTACTATTATTGCTCGTTTAAAAGATAAACAAGATCATCTAAATTGTTTACTTATTACGACGTACTGCATGGCGGTAGTAGTCTAGAAGTTAAAAATTTGACAAAAAACAAATCTCGGTGTCGACGGTTCGAATCCAGGCGGGCGCGTGGGCTTTTTTTTTTTTTTTTTTCTAAGAAACAAATTAGTAATAATTATAGGGGTGCATGTGTGTGAGTGCCAAAAAGACACTTCAAATATAAAAGGCCTTTTTGAACCCGTACACTAATAAGGCCCTTCTGGTCAACAGCCTCTGGTCATTGTCGACCACTTCTTCTTCGGCCATTTTCAGGAATTTTTCAGGATTGTGTCACTTCGTCGCCGAAGAAGTTGGACACACCCAATCTTTGGACAGGCAGGCCATCCTCGGTCACAGTACCCCGCCTTGTATACTACTTATGACAACGCACCCCTGATTTTTGGAAAGCCAACGTTATCAACGTGAACTCGTTATGGGAACAATAAAATATAACTGCCTTTAAGAAGTTTTATTTTGTTTTTTTTTTAGTTGTCCATTATCCTCTATAAATCAGATTGTTATCTTTCTTTGATGATGTAGGCGCGCTAATGAGATGTCGTAACAAATGATGACATTCTTTTGACAGCTAATTGGAGACTCAATTTTTATCGTTTTGGCAACAGAGTGTAGCTTTTATCGATCGAGCGAGCATGGAAAAACTCACAAATCATGAACCGATTAAAGATAAAAATTACATGAAAAAAACACAAACAATTTTTCGGAATGTTAATCGTATTTCTTCCAGTTAAAAGTTAAAAAATCGATTTTGATTTTTGTAGTGAAATAGATTTACCAATATCAAGATTACAAGAAAATTCTGAATCTTCGTTCTGCGGATAACTACTTAATTAATTAAGTAATTACTCGATGAATTTGATTGTGGAAATTGCCGTTACTTGTTAATGTCTAATCTAGACTTATATAACAATATTTTAACTTTTTTTAGAAATATCAACGATCCATGTGCTTTAAAAAAAACTCAGCCGGCCGCAATATGAAATATATGTTTTTAAGAAATGATGTGTGGAAAATGTCTAATTTAATTTTAAAGAGGACAGAAAACCCCTCTTTAAAATCAAATTATAACAAACAAAATTGTCACGGGGGATGAAGAGGCCTCAAATTTAACGCAGAAACTTACGGCGTTTCTAGAATATATCGTCATCTCGGCGACTAAAATAGCCTTTTTGACGTCTTTTCTTTACCTTTCTGTTGTTTATTTTGTTATGTTGTGTTTGTACTGAATAAAGTATATTTTTAATACAAAAATTGTACTATATAAAATATAACATTTTAAATACAAACTTGAAATGCGTCTGGGGGGAGGCAGCTGCCCCTTTGTACCCCTGTCTACACCAGTGCTAAAAAATACCTCCATGGTATGAACCAGAAAGTTGCCAGGCTCATAAAAGAGAAAATAACGTCATAGATATTTAAACAAGAAGTAAATAAATGGTGCCTAAGCTAATTTAAGCTTATTCGGGTTTAGGGTCTAAATCTATCTAAATTATATTGTTTACTGAGTGTACATTCTATTCCAGATATTCAGGACCGTTTACACGTCATCTTGTACTTACGGTGGTTTTTTTTGTTTTAAAAGTCAATAAAAAATAATTGCAACCAAAAGCGGAGCAATTTCTACTGATATAATCGAGGACTTTTCACCCTATATGGAGCTCATTAAGTTAATTCAGTCTTTTTTGAAGAACATTAAATATAAAGAGGTGCCCAAAAGCTATCATTTGTAAATGTAACAGAACCAAAAAAAAAAGACTGGAGAGTAAAAATTCTTGAAACCTTACAAAACTCATGTAGGTATTTTATTTCCCACGTGATCATTAATTAAAACTGGTCTTATAGGTATGGAAGCTAATTATGTACTTTTTTACTTACAGTGTTTTATCAAGGAATTTGTAATATCCATTTCTTTAGTTTTTGCCACATTTAGAATAGCCGCCATTTTAAAATGGGTCTTTTTATTGTGCTTATAATTTTGGTGATTAGGATTAAAAAGACCTTTCAGAAGAAGCGGGCACCAAAAAAGATCATTTAGTATTATAAGAGTGCAAAATCTAAAATTTTTATCTATATTGATTCACAAAATCAAAGGGGGCATTAAAGATATTATATATATAATACAATTTTTTTTTACTCAATATCAAATTTCTAGTTTTAGAAAGGTTAATATCTACCCTGACGAAATTTAAAAGAACAAGGCACTAATTACATTGAAAAACAGTTTCGATTAAACTTCCTAATTTTTTTATGTGATATAAGCCCTTTAATTATTTTTTTGCAAAAAAAAGTGGTTTGACCGGGCAGATTTCAAGCTATGAAACAACAAAAGGGAAACTTTTGAGGTACTGAGAAATAATAATGAGAGGGTTGATTTATGTAAACACACTGTGTAAAATACCAGTATTTAAACAATAAAATTCGGCCTTGATAAAATTATTATGCATATTTTATTTTAAATTTATATACAAATTAGGTACATAATGATTTTTTACGGTCTTATTTTTGGCCGTATTATTGTTGATTTATTTATTTGTATACAGTGTTTTATATTTATTGGTCATTAGATTGAATTAAAAATATTTGTAGTCAATTCGCTCAAACAAGACCTGAGTTTAATACAGTGACATCAAGTGATGTCGCACCCTGCTGGTATTGGTAAATATTCTTCTCATAAAAATAACAAAAAATATGTATTAACAGGGGTTCAGAGATCATTTGTTTTGGAGATACAGGGTGTTGAAAATACATATTTTTAATATACCAGGTGATGCAGGAGACATGTAACAGGCCCTAGTTTTTCCTTTTAGTTTTAATCATACCAGTTTGAAAATTTTCATACTTATACCAATATACATCAATGTAAGGATTATGAGAAAAAATACAGTCACTATAAGATACTTATTGTAAGTACGTAATTCGTGCAATTCAAAACGTGGTAGATATTTTTGGAGTACTGGTACGGATTATTTCAGACCGAGGCGGTGTCTCTACTTTAACACATCCAGAATGCTATTGCCAGGGCTAATGAACAATGCGAACCCTTCTATCGCAGACTGGGTTCTTTAACTGCTCTGAATGGTGGTATGGAGGATGATTTGTGGGATTCCTACGTAAAAATTGTTCAAAGGGGTATTAACAGTACGGTGCACAGAACAGTACGAAAAACACCTGCAGAAGCTATATTTAGTAGCACGCCCAGAAGTGCACCAGAAGCCCTTCTCTTAGGCGAACTCCAGAAAGAGCTTGAAAAAACTGATATCACCAAGATACGTAAAGAAATACAAACACGAGTAGTTGTTGATCAAGAGAAACAAAAACTCCACTTCAACTTGAAGGTTACGGCGAGGTTACCCAATGATAGATACGTGGTCGTTAGTATCACCGAATACACATTCTATCGTGATCTGTCTTGATAAGTTGAAACCATGGTTGGCTTAACGAGAAGATGTAAGTACCTTTTGTATGTAAAGCATGCCAAATATGCTTTCAAAACTTTCATTATTTTCTAGATTACAAAGAACATTGCTTAAGATTTATAAATAACTAATTAAATTTGCTTCCTGAAAAATCAAACTGCCCATTAATAATACAAGAATTAAAGATTCCGTTATACTTAATTATAAAAAAGCTTCAGTTACAAAACTTTTCTCGTGAAATCGCAAAGCTTAAAGCCCAGAAAACTATTAGTAATAAACCAAATTTATCGTTAAATCTGTTTATTGACGATAACGGTTTTTTGCGTATCATATGAACAAAAATATCCGTTATTCGTTCCAGCGAAAAACATTATCATCATGCTGGGACTCAAATTTCCGATTACGATATTGGCCGATAGATGGTTTAAAAGAAATAAAAAACGTTATAAACAAATGCATAACATGCTATCGGTTCAAAGCACAACTAGCTCAGCAAATTATGACATCTTTACCAAAAGAACGTGTGTCATTAAATCGACCTTTTCACGCCACTGCGTACACTTTAGAGATCCACTACGAATAATATATAAAGGTATATACTGTGTGTTTTAATATATTGTTATAGTCATAGAAGAAAAATTCGTAGAAGTGACTTTTATTTTTGTCGTACAGCCATCTAAAACTTTACTTTTTATATACCCGTATTTTCTATTAGAACGTTTTATAGGTTGTATTTCTTGAGGTTATTTATTTTATTTGATTTTTGTTGCATGGAATAGATAAATCGATAACCACTGCAATCTTCTTTGAATAAGTCAAAGTATCTCGATCAGCTAAGCAATGATCAAAGCGATTTCGTATCTTGTTTTCTCAATTGACAAGGCTCACAAAAAAATTCTTTAACGTTGTCAAACTTCAGATTTTTCAGTATGTTTTTATCAGCTGTTGTGTTAATCATGTTGCAATGTCATGTCCTAATATGTCAAGCCACAATTTCAGGGAATTTTTCATGTTGCTACCGTTGCACTCCGGTAGTATTTTTACTCTGAACCTCAATACCCACAAATCGCCATTCCGCATGCCGAATCACGACAATTTTCTGTCACAATCGCGAAATTCGATCGTCAGTTTTTTCTTTTCCTTTCGTTTTTTCTTTTTTTTTTTATACATAAATCGGCTCAATCTGTCATTACTTACTTTTTCATCTATTAGTCAAACATAGAACGATTTTTTTAATTACTACTATATTGTTATCAGTATCAATTTTTAAATATTTGAATAGTCTCTTGGACCTGATTTGTTAACATTTAGCTTTTCATCTAACTGAGATGACCTAGATACTGTAATGCTACTAATAATTATGTTCGGGGGTGTAAAACCGTGTTTTAAGTTTTAACTTTTATTACTGTAAACGTAAACACAAAATTTTCTTGTAAATATCAGTTATATATATATATATATATATATATATATATATATAATATATATATATATATATATATATATATATATATATATATATATACAGGGTCCTCGTGAATTAAATTAACACATTTCGTTTGACAGAACTCATGTTACAAAGTTTTGACGTTTCGATCAACTTGGTGATCTTCATCAGAATACAATTTTTGGTCTATAAAGAAATTTATAAAAATCAAGAGATAGACTAGAAAAACAATTCGATGTCTTACCTCATTAAAACCAAAATCCGAAGATTATGTCAATATAAGACAATACAACATTTTTAAAAATTCTACACTAAGTTTGTACATATATAAACTAACAAACACGAAAACAACGAAAACGACTACTGACTTATTTTACCATGTTCTGAAAGAGAGAAATTTATATCTATTAAGGGGTTCAACTCAGTTTCTTAATTTATGATTTTAACTTATGTATTACTTAATAAGATTATGATATATTTTACTGAGTTGTTTTGTATCGGTTTTTGCATTTATAGAGTGTTTATTTTTTTGTATCTCTATCATTTCGTGGGAATCTCTTCTTTTTTGATGGTGCTCGGATTTTAAAATTTTAACATTGTCAAAATCGAAAGAATGTTTGCTTTCACTAATATGTCTTGTTAATGCCGTCGTGTTCTTTTTGTCATATTTGTGTCCTTGTATTCTATTTTTTAAGTACTGACTGGTCTGTCCAATGTATACACCATTGCAATCCTTACAAGGGATCTCATATATTATATGTGTTCTTTTTTCTTTTGCAGTTTTTGATTTTAGTTTACTGAAGTTGTTCTTTAGGAGGTTATGACCCTTATGGCTGACTGTAATGTCGTGTTTTTTAAATACATGTTGTAAACTTTCCGATATTTTTGGTATATATGGTAACGATATGTAGTTGGTGTTATTTTTATTAGGTCTCATGTTTTTGTTAGAGGGGTGGTTATTGTTGTAAAATTTATGGATCCTTTTTTTAAAAATGCTGTTAATAATTTTTTGAGGATAGTTGTTTATCTCTAAGGCTTGTTTTGCTTTTTTAATGGATTTTCCCCTGTATTCAGGATCCGATAGTTTTATAGCTCTGTCTGCAAGATCTATGACTACTGATTTTTTTTGGCACAGAGGGTGCTGGGAATCAAAATGTAAATATCGAGAGGACCAAGTATCTTTAGTGTACCATTCGGTTTTAATGGTGTTTTCTATGTGGTGTAATGTGAGGTCTAAGAAATTAATTTTGTGATCTATTTCTTCTTCTATGGTAAATTGTAGTTTGGGGTGATAACTATTAAAGCTTTTTAAAATATCTTGACATTTATTTTTAGCGACTGCAGCTAAACAATCGTATGTACAAACTTAGTGTAGAATTTTTAAAAATGTTGTATTGTCTTATATTGACATAATCTTCGGATTTTGGTTTTAATGAGGTAAGACATCGAATTGTTTTTCTAGTCTATCTCCTGATTTTTATAAATTTCTTTATAGACCAACAATTGTATTCTGATGAAGATCACCAAGTTGATCGAAACGTCAAAACTTTGTAACATGAGTTCTGTCAAACGAAATGTGTTAATTTAATTCACGAGGACCCTAACCCAAGAAAATAAAAAGTAATCATATATAAAGGAAGGTCCAAGAAAAACAAGTTATTCCTATATATATATATATATATATATATATATATATATATATATATATATATATATATATATATATTATATAATATTTATTTTAAATATTGATTCTAGATACAAAATTCACATTTCACTTTCTTCGCCAGCTCATTAACTATCAATTCGTTTTCTTGAAATTTTGTGATAAATCCAGTCGTTGATTTAATAACAATTAATTTTTAACAGTACAAATATATAGTTGATATGAGGAGTTTAACGTTATTGGTAAACCAATAGGCCGCGTGTGCGGATGATATATTTACAATAAATTGATATCATATAATATAATCGCATTAAACAATACCAAATATCAAATATATTTACATAGTTTTCATATTTCAGATATTTAAATTAATTATAAAACGATTGTCGTGATTAGAGTGAGGTCACTTGTTAGCAAGTTCCCAAGCGTCTATTCCGCTGTGTAAAAAAGTTGATAATTCGACTGATTTTTAAAGACATCTATTAGGTATGTAGCATACTTTCAAATGATATTACTCTTTAATAATAATGTAACTCAATTATAGTGGTTTGTTAGTTTATTCGAATTTAGATACATTTTCCATTTACATTATAGAGTCTGGTTACTAAGTATGTCAACATATTTAAGGAGGTGATGCTTGACTAATTTTAAAACGAAAATTTATATAAACATGGGTTCGATTTAGATAAAGGGTGTAAAAGTTTATTTCTCGTTGTTTTCTGTTTTTATAGTAGATACATGTTACGTACATTTAACTGCTTTAGTTCTAAGTTCTATATTTTTAGTGTTGAAGTGAAGCATTGATCATTGATGCAATTTATTAATCAAAATAATAAAAAATTAATATTTATTTTGTTTGAATTTCTGTACATATACAGAGTCAGTGCCGTAACTACAATGATGCGACAGGTGCGGTTGCCCCCGGGCCCGAGCCTTTAGGGGCCCGGCGCACAGTAGAACGAGCTTATGGCAGCCGTTGGACGTTTACTTTTAAGTTTATAATTTTGGTTATATTTGTGTGATTAAAATAATTTTTGACCAGGTGTTATACAAATAACTAAAGTAAAGTTGCACAAGCATTATAATTATTTTCACCATATAAACAAACAATTTCTCGTTTTCCTGCCACAGAATAAACCATTTAAAAAAATATATCAAAAAGAATTGATTTAGTTCTATTAACAGTGATTTAAACGTCAAAGTCATTTCAGAAACATTTGTTAATATTGTTTATTTCCATAGCCAACTGCTCAAAAAGCTGATATTTTATAGCCAGTAATTTTACAGTCTATAATGAAAATTGATTTTTAAACTTAAATAACTCGAAAACGGCTAAACCAAATGTCAACTTGTATTATATATTTGGAATCAGAAAAAAAAGATCTTTCATTTTATGTAAAAATTTACAGGGCATTCCATTAAAATAAATTGTACTTTTTGTCGTTCCTCGTATATATGAAAAGTTACTGGGAATTACAATGCAGATTTATAACTAAAAAAAATCCTCTGTATGTCAGTATTTTTATTTTTTTGTACGACAAAAAATAAAAAAGTTACGGGGGGTGCCAGTTTATACGAAGTCACCCGGTACAGACACAGGCATAAAATACCAGTCATACAAATTTACGTAATGTAAGGCAGTTTCAGTACGACATTCTTTGAATTTGGTGATATTAATTTTTTCGCCATGAACAATAGTTTTTAATATAACTCTAAATCTAACAATTAATTCCTCATCCAGGCCTGTGATTTCGCAGTAAGGGCAGGATTGCTGAAAAATTTTCATGCCGTATTTTCGGTGTTAGTGTTTCCTCTCCCTTGCTGGACAACTCTATTAACAGACCATTCATTTTGGATTTCCGTCTTTCGATTATTTTTCAACGTTTTTTGTTCATCACTTTTGGCAGACCAGGACTTAAATGGCAAAAAAACACCGAGTCCACGCATGAAGAGACGACATACCAAAAGAAAAATTACTTTAACTTAACAGTTTTTTGTTGACTAAATCTAAATTGTTTATGTTTTTTGGAGAAGCACCACACAAAAAGCATCGCGTCGAAGATTTTGTATCGTCATAATATTTATAATTTTTCCGTCAACCATTGTAAATAATAATTTATGCTTCCACTGTAATATTTGAAAGTTGGCTTGGTATCAAGTTTTCAATTTGATTTTCTATTTCACCTGTGATCGATTTCACTACAGCTTCTGTTTCTTTAATGAAATGGAACTGGATTGGTAGGCAGTATCTGGTAGACGAAGGAAAATCGTTTTTCCATAAAACAGAGTTATCGGTTGAATCATATAATTTTATTGGCACTAGACTGCATATAAAAATACATTTATCACTAGAATCATTCGAAAAACGTATCACAGCCTCATTTAGACATTAAAATATATTGTCTGTCTGGTTTTAATTTAACTGTTAAAGATTGTACTAACCTTTCAGTAGTTTTAGCCAGAAGTGATTGTAGTACCACATTTGCACCAGATTCACTAAACGATAAATACTTGCTAAGAGAGTAACAGTCTAAGTTGGCCTTTTGAAGTTGATAGTAACTTGGAAAGTTTTTGGCGTATTTGCAAATAACGTTGTATTAATTTTTGCTCAAATCAGCAGCTACACTCACACTTAAAGCTTGCTCTTTTGACATCACGTCTTCTTTTAATGGTGAAATAAGTTCTTTACAAAACTTCCTTACTTTTTGAGCGCGTTCTGGATGTGCTTCAATAAATCGAACATCTACAGATTTAATTTTCTGCTTGGCAAGAAATCTTAAATGCTCCTCAGGATATTGATCTAAATATTCTGTTTTCCGTTTTTTCTACCTATCGCATAGATTTTCAAAGGGAGTGGATATAGAAGGGACACAATTTAAAGTTGGAACCACACTATTTTCTTTGCCGATTACGGTAAAATTAAAAGATTGATTCAACCACAACTGATTGGCCTTAACAAATCTAGAATTTGTTCTTTTATAGATCTGCCACTTTCCATTCGATTTAACACAAAATTTTCTCATCTTTTCATTTAAGAGCGTCCTGCTATCTTTGTCATTTTTTATATTTAAAACTTGTCCTAATTGTTCTGCAGCCAAAGAATGACTTTCAAATTTGATATTTTTATCACGTAAGAATTTATAAACCCAATCATTAGTTAAATTGTTCAAATTCATTGTTCTGCTATGTTCCTTTACTAAAAAAACACTCACAACACTCACAGCCATCTAAGATTAATCTGCAACTACATCTTTGGAATAAGCAGTATGGAAATAAGTAGATATCAAATACGGGAACTGATTCACCCCCCACCACTACTCCTGACCTTGAGAGCCCAGGTGTGCTGTGTAGTTTGGCCTTGAGGCGATGTGACGTCATATGACCTTGAGCGCGCATCACGCTTTTTCGATACTTGTCCATGACGTTGAGAGGCCAGGTGTGCTGGGTAGTTTGGCCTTGAGAGGATGTGACGTCATGCGACCTTGAGTGTTAGCTATTAAAACCAAGGCTGACGCCATTCAAAGCTAAAAAGAGGTACACTGTTTGTGCGGTCACAAGTGATTTCATCATTAAAAAGTTATTGTGTGGTGTAATCTGATTCAATTTTTTAAATTTACGGTAATACTGTGTTTTTATATTAAATCTTTTACATTTTTTCAACAATGAGTGCAAAATTAAACTTGGGTGAAATTAACGAAATGCTTAATAAGGATATAGATTTTGCTGAACAAAGAAATTTTCATCATTAACAATTGGGAAAGTTTTTATAGTTCAAAATATTGCTTTAAAGATGACACGGTTTGGCAAAGCTTTTCATGCAACATTGTACGACAAAACGCATGATAAAACATTTCAAACTTTTTTACCAAAGCGTGTTGTCGAAACCATTTCTGAAGACGTTATCGAAATTATAAATAAGTCGGGTGGGATGTATACTTTAACTTATTTGGGGCAAAGCTTGCGAGTAATCTCAGGCACTAATACTAGTAGATCAATATTTAAATTTGGGTGTTTAGAATAAGCAAAATTTAGAGATATTTACTTATTTGGTATTATTTTCATCTTTTAATTTTGGTGCTTAATAGAATAAACAAAATTTAGAAATATTTACTTAATTTGGTATTATTTTCGTCTTTTAATTTGGGTTCTTAATTGGGTGTTTGGGTTAATTAACAATTTGGTAATTATTTTACAAATCAGAATACACAGACATTTTAATAATTAGTGTTTGAAAGATGTGTGACAGCAATAGTACCATCACACCAAGTGAAGACCTTGATTCTCACATTATGTGTTTGTCGCATAAGTTAAGAATTGCGGCACAAGAGATATTACATTTTGCAACCTATGATGGGTCGGCGGTTGAATCAACAGTCAGTCAATATAGAAAGTACATGAAAGATGTAATTAATTTCATGTCAGGCGCTCATTTGTGTGAAAGATACCTGTATGGTTCCATCAACTTAGACGAGTTTTGCGTGGAAATGATCGACGAAGGTCTCCAAAGCTATGTTGTCGAAATACCAAATTTACCCAAGGAATTGTTATCAAAGTATGGTTTGGTCTCAGCGGAAAACATCAATGAAGTCGTGAAAAATGGTGCAGATATTTTGGACCGTGTAGACAATACCGCAGATGATACTGAAGAATGGTAGAAAATGGATGTTGACGATATAGAGAATGAAAACTGTGAAAAACAAATAGGAATGTAAACAATTATATGTATCATGCAAAAATAATTTTGTAAATAAATAATCATTTTATTAATGTATTTGTGTTATTTGTTTATTCTTAAATTCTCCGAGAAAATAACACCCAAATCCTATTCACATGCATTCTGTGTGTCCTTGTAAACGCAACCTTGAAAAATCTATATGTACACGCCCACAAACGCAACCTTGAAATATCTATATGTACACGCCCCCAAACGAATGTACACGCCTCATAACTGTGTGACGTTGCAAACACAACCTTGAACAATCTGTATATATACACGCACTTAAACAAGCAAATTATTAGTTCGTCTTCATCGTTATTTAGCTACGTGTAATAAAAAAGAAGTTTAAAATGTCTCAGTGTCAATCTCAATCTAGTTCCACAAAGAATGCAGTACCAGAAAAGCCGATAGCGATTGTCCAGCCATTTTCGATAAATGGGATGCAGAGGTGTGCTATGTGTGAGCACTATGATATGCTAGTTGGAACCTGTCTTTGTAATTGGTGCAATAATTTTGTGATGTATGAGCAAATAACATCGCCAACTTCGTCACCACCCAGTGCTAGGAGAAGGCTTAATACGCCACCGCAAGAGGATACAACAGCAACCACCCCAGCTGATCCATCTCCGCACATTTCGCAGACAGCAGGACCATCGGGGATTTTGCAGGTCCCCGATCAAGCTGGCCCTTCTGACATTTTGCGGTCTCCATCGCCGCAGTTTAGTCAAGAAGGGCAGCAATGGGCGGTTGCGGCTTCTCCATCTTCTTCTTCTTCCACAGCATCCAACCTAGAGGCCCCCCTAGACACGTCTGACGAAGAGGACTTTTTTGGGGACTTTGGGGAAGAAGATGAAGATTTGGAAGACATTGTTAGACATATATGTCTAACGAAAGAGGAAATGAGGGTGTTTGGGTTTGAACCCTAAGTTTTTTTAAATAAATAGTTTTAGGAATTTGTAAATAAATAGTTTTAGGAATTTGTAAATAAATAGTTTTAGGAATCTGTAAATATTTAGTATTAGGTAAAAAATAAATTATTATTATTATTATTACCTTTCTTTCATTTCTATTATTTTTAACAGTTTTCAGATATAAATTCAAACATTTTTAAATTTTACATCAGTTCTATGTAAGCATGGGTAGAATTAACATTACAATTGATAAATTTGGTCGTCAAAAAGCTAATAAAAAAATAGTAGTATACAATCCTCCAGGAATAGGTTTTAAGTTGAATGTTGATCATCAATACGACATTCAAGGAAAATCTTTAACTAACATAGCAGATCCTTCACAAGGTAGTGATACTGTAACCCGAGAATATTTCCTTAAAGAAATTCAAAAACTTCGGATATTACTGGTTGAATTATTAAATCAAACTTATTTTAAAATTAGTGAAATACTTAGTGTTATTAAATCGGAAATAGAATTTGCATATGTGTACTCGATAATAGAAAAAAGAGAAGTAATATTATCCAACCTTGAGCAAAATGTTGATCGTTTAATTAGAGAAACTCATAGATCTGGGATACATTCAAGGGAAATATCTAACTATGATAATAGAAAACTATTTAACATGATACTAGAAACAAGTGATGTCATATTATCGAACCTTAATGAAAATATGTAAGCAACGTCGCAGAGACTACAAGTTTTATTTTATACCTTATAATGCTGCACTTTGGTGAAAAAAAATAGTTTTAGATAAACATGGGTCGTGGTAACAACACAATTGATAAATTTGGACGTCAAAAGCCTGGTGAAAAAGTGCATTTATTGAGGGGATCACCAGGAATTGGATTTAAGCTTACGCCGGACGGTCAATATGACATGCGGGGAAAATCTTTAACCAATGTCGCCCCACCGACTAAGGGTAGTGATGCTGTTACCCAGGATTATGCGCTTAAAGAAATTCATCGATTACGCGTACAAATAGCAGATATACTGAATACAGATCTACTTAATAAGGTTCGTGTCGATATAAAGCAGCTTGAAGCGAAAATTGTTAATATTGAAACAATAAAAATGGATGTACTCGGGAGAATTGAAAAACATGAAATCAGAATGAGCGATTTGGAGAAAAAAGTGGTCAAGCATATAATGGAATAATGTATGAGAAATAATTAATATAGCCCCAGCTTGATGAGGATTACTCATATATGAAGATAATATCAAGATTGCTGATTGGTATAAATATAATCAAGAATGATGATTGTTGTGAATAAACCTAGTTTATAATTGTAATAAACACATATTTAAATAAAACAAAGTTGAAGTTCATTGGGTATTTATTTTAATAGTAACCTTAACCAATATACATATTTAGATAGGTTTGAATGTATTACAACATATAATATTTTAAACAATATCTGTCTCATCAATCCAAGAATTAAATTGATCTGAAAATCCTAACCATTTTACAAATAATTGATTAATATTATTTTTCTTGCGGCGACGAAGTACTTTTTCCACTAAATATACATTCGGACTACTTGTTTTTTGCAGCTCAGCTTCATAAAAACATCCTTTTATAGGTTGACCTTCTATTGATTCCAATAGGTATGTTGGTGGATTGGTAATGTTAACTTTTGCGATTTTAAACTGTTCCGTGGACCATGAGGGCGTATATCCTTTATCAAAGATACTTTTGTGTTTGCTTATACGAACTATATCGCCCAAACGAAATTTAAACTTTTTGGGTACTATTTTTATCCAATTGTATGCGTTAATGCGTGTGGTTGATTTAACGTTTATAGGTTTCATACCAATAGTACGATGCTCTGTGTTATTATAGGTTTTCGTTATGACTGGTAAAAGTTGTATCCATTTGTAGGAACCTCTAGCTGAAAACTCCTTATAGAGATAATTTTTGAATGTACGTATGACTCGTTCAACTATCGCAGCTTTTTTGGTGCTGTACGTCGAATAATGATTAATGTTATATTCCTTAACAATATTTTGGAATATGTTATTAAAAAATTCTTTTCCCTGATCGGTTTGTAGATTTATTGGTGTATATCTTGCTTCTTTAAAAATGTCTTTCATTGCTTTAGTGACTTCAGCCCCTGTCTTGTTTCTAATCGCCCTAGTATAGACAAATTTGGAGTAGCAATTTATGCACACCAAGATATAGCGGTATCCATCGTTTTCATTTGCATACTGTTGCATTTCCGCCAAATCTGTTTGCCACAAGTCTTCATATCCTTTAATGATGGTGTGTCTTCTGGGAAAATTTTTTCTTGCTGACCTATGAAGTTCATTGACAATTTTTATTTTTTCTGTGCTAGTAGTCATAGTTCCAACTCACGTCTCTTGAGATACTGATCAAATTATGTGATTACTCAATAAATTATACCTTCCTCACGAAGTTCTTCTATAATTGACATTATTTCATTATCGTGTCCGGTATGACCAGCCATCTTTGAACTCCATAGCAATCGTAATCGTTCTACCAACTCCTTCGGGTTATTCCAATATACGTAGCTAGGAGTTTCCGATAAAACACGTTTTTTTAATGGTAACACTACTTGAGCATATGTTTTTTTACCTGCGATCCCACTCCCCATTCGATTCCCTGTCATTAATGGTTTTATAATCTCTAAATATTTTTTCCGCCTGGTTTCCTGTAGTCCCCGCTTCTCGTCATAGCCCTTGCATGCTGCATTTGTCAATCGCAGCATCTTTTTATAGTCTTCTGCCACTTCGGGAGTCATCTTTTCGATATGCTCTAATACCCGCGGATTTTTTAAGAATATCAAATCGTAAAGTTCCGCATTCCCTTCAAAGGTTGCAATATTCTTAGAGTTGTGCCATAGTGTCACTTTACCAGGAGGAAAACGTATTTCCAAATTACCCATAAACTTTTTGTTTTTTACTTTTGATTTATGATGTACTCCATAAACTGTATCGAATTGTGATGGTTTTGTCTTTAAACCGTTCATATATGTATTAATGATAATATCCGGAGATGAGCGATCTTTTAATGTGACAGCTGACATTGTAGATTTGTTTGATGGAGAAGGTGTTGCATAAATTCCATCTAACGTCTCGTTTTTTGGGGTATCTATCGATGTTTCAGCAGTGTACTTGGACCTTTCTGTGATCGGTGTTGATGTTTCTACGGGAAATTCCTCTGACATGAACATGGTTGTTTTATTTAGTGGCTCCTCTATGTATGTGCTTAAACTTTTCGGTTGTGATTGTATATGTTTACGAGACTTTTGTGTTACTGCATCGGATATAGAAGTCAAAGGCTTAGCAGTCGGCTCATAAAATTTGTCCAATTCAAATTTATCTTGTACATTAGCAGCTCTAATTTGTTTAAACTTTTTTCGAACGGCATCTGTAACCCCAATCAATTGACGTTTCAGATCTATATCATTATTCATCATGAAGGTGATGTTGCCAGAGTATCACACAACTATGTAATGCGAATTCACTGATCTTACTCTGTGTATATATAGTTATCGAACCCCTTGCGATATCTTCCCGAATTTAAATCGCTATCCTTATCAATAACGAGGAACCCATACTTGTCATTCCAACATTTAGCACACATCTCTTGAAATTGTGTAAAAGTCAGATCTGGCGATACATAATCCGAAAAAATATGTCGTAAATTCATTTCGTCTTGTTTAAACATTATAATTAAATTGGCGTTGTCACGTACTAATTGCTTGGGAACTCGGGAATAGGTTTGTGCTAGGTAGAAACTATCTACATTTTTATGTCGTCCCATACTAAAATATGATCGTATAACATCCTGTTTTTCACACATTACGTCGTCAAATATGAAAATTGAATTTGGTTTGGCATCGGATGGCTCCACGATATTTGTTGTATCGCTAAAAGTATAATAACCAAGACCCTTAATCGGCGTGAAAATTTTCCTGAGATATTCGTATTTGGGTTGATACAGCGACTTTGAATATACGTAGACATTTTCAAAGCGCAATCCTAAAGGGTGTGTAAGCAAGGTAATCATAACATTGGTTTTTCCACAATTAGAAGGTCCTATTAGCAATCCACGAATTGATAATGGCAACAAAGGACCATGCCGACGTCTCACATTTTTCCATACATGTCCAGATCCAACCTTCTCATCGAGATTATCTATTTCTAGCTTCTGTTTCAGCTTTTAACAATACGCATTATAGTGAAAAAAAAATATTTTATATCGTACACACGGCTTTAACTACTCATTCAGATGCAGACCATCAAACGAAGTGGACGCTCTCGATATTCGAGTAAGACTGGGTGCGGTATAGTGAATTCTATAATTAATAAACTACCGTTTGAGTTACACCTTCCCGGTTATCAATATTGTGGGCCAGGCACCAAACTTACAAAGCGATTAGCGAGAGGTGATTTGGGAATTAACCCATTAGATGCAGCGTGTAAGAAACACGATATAGCATATTCAAAAACCGAAAATAACCTAAGTTCACGCCATCAAGCTGATTACGATCTTGAACAACGTGCTTGGGAGAGAGTAAAATCAAAAGACGCTAGTGCAGGTGAAAAAATATCTGCTTGGTTGGTAACAAATATTATGAAGGCGAAACAACGTTTCGGTATGGGTGTTTCAACGCATTCAGCTAAAATAAAGAGCTCCAAAGGAAAGCGACGACGATTTGTGAAAGGGAAACGTACATGTAAAAACAAAAGAGTGTCCAAGTTTACTTTTGGATCGACATTGCGACAACCCATTCGAGCTGAATTAGCTAAGGCTGGTGGTAAGAAATTTGCTGAAAAAGACATATTTAACGCATCTAGAATAGCAGTGGCTGCGGCAAGGAAATTATTAAAAGCCCGTGGTGGTAAGCGGAAGATACGCATACCTAGAATTATACCTGTTCCAAAGGTTGGTGGCTTATTACCTTTGATACCAATATTTGCTGGGCTCTCAGCATTAGGATCCTTAGCAGGTGGTGTTGCAGGGGTAGTGCGTGCAGTAAAAACAGCAAAAAATGCCACTACCCAAAAAACTGGTGGTGAGTTACAGCTAAAATCGAATGGAGGTGGAATGTATTTGAAACCATATAGGACAGGTTTAGGGCTTTTTATGAACCATTCAAAAAACTAGTAAAATGCCTTCCTCGAAGGCCATTATCGAATATTGATCTAGAAAGGTATGCATTACAGCTACAAGTACCATACTTTAGAGGTGTATTTATGCGAGATTCACTTCCTCGACGAGGTCCTCGACGTTATGAATCTGGTATTCTTAATTTGGACAGTATAATGGGATTTGGAACACATTGGGTGGCGTATCGAAAGAATGATTCAGAAGTTACATATTACGACAGCTTTGGTGATTTACCACCACCAACTGAACTGGTTCGATATCTGCGAATGGGTGGGGAAGCAGCAAAGGAAATTTACTATACATACGATCGACAACAAAAATTTGGGACAGTCTGGTGCGGTCATTTATGCTTAAAGTTTCTCTCTCAAACGTAAAAGTCAATATGTCTTATACCCCCCAAATGGATCGGGATAGTTATAAAAAGATGGCGTCTTCGTTAAAAGCCTATTATCGTTCCGGTAGTTTATTAAAAATGACTTCTAAAGAGTTAGAAAACATACCCAAGGAGGTAATGATTGCTTGTTCCCCAAATGAAATCGCACTTGTTTGGGATAAATTACCAGAACACATGAAATGTGACATAGACATGTTAAAGTATCAGTATTGTACGGACCATCATAATTACCAGAATCTGAATGGAGATGAATGTGATGGACCAGCGCCTAGGAGATTGTTTTGCTGTTCCTGTAAAATAAGTGATGTAAAAATAACAGAAAAAAATTGGTTTAAAATTTCAAAACCAAGTAAACGGTGTACAACCTATAGCAATATAAACTGCTGTCGACAACAATAAAAGCTAAAAACAGTAGATTTTTGATCAGTCATGTCGTACACATTCACAGTAGTACACAACACGCTCGAGCGTGTTAAGTACAGATTTTTACCCACCATTAGAACTCAGTACAGTCAATAAATATGGGCTTGCACTTGTTGGATTTTACACATATAATTCTATTTTTAATATTGATGAAAGCAATAATTCATTTGCATATAAGAAAAAAAATGACAAAACTTCACCATCTATAAAGTTAACAATTCCCCCCGGAGTATATGAAGTGCACGAGATTGAAAAAGCAATGAAAACTGCCCTACAACTATCCACGAGAGATAATGATGATAAAATATTTTCATTAACACCCAATAATAACACATTGAAATGTGAAATAAAAACAAAATACATTATGGATTTTACAGGAGAAAACTGCATTGGTCGGATGTTGGGATTTGATCGTATATTGTTAACAACGGACAACAAAAAACATGAATCAACCTCTCAAGTAGACATTATGAAAGTACGCATAATACGTGTGGATTGTAATATTATCTCTGGAGCATACCTGAACTCACAAGAATGTCATATTTTATTTGATTTTGATATTGATGTTGAACCTGGTTATAAGATAACGAAAGAACCCACAAACCTTATTTATTTGCCGTTGAAGCCTGAAGGACGTCAGTTCATTGACAACATTACTCTACGCATCTTGGACGACAACGGTGATCTTATCGATTTCAACGACGAGAAGATTATTATTAAACTGGAGCTAAAAAAACTAGTCTAACGATGGGTTTTTGTTACAACCGCCGACCGTACATGTTTTCTCCGATATGTCAAACAATAACGAAACCTAATAAAAAGAAACATGTCGCTAAAACAGAGCTCATTCACGATCACGACGTCGGACCAAAAGGATATCAACGTCTCTCTGCCAAAGATCGTAGATTTCTTCAATCCATCGGCTTGAAAGTACGAAGCCAACGAACATGATGACAAGTAGTGAAAAAATTGAGGTTTTTACTGAACCTATTTTCAATAATTCTATCATAAGCCTGCAAGAACATACATATAAACCCTACGGATCACCTAAATTCCAAAATTCCGATGAAATTCGTATCCCAGTTCACTTTCAAGACATAATTTTGGATATATCGGAAAGCTACATATATGTCGAAGGAACATTTAAACCAAAAGACGCTACAAAAAAGTGTTTTTTATCTAATAATTCATTAGCTTTTCTATTTGAGGAAATTCGATATGAGATAGGCGGTGAGAAAGTTGCCGTTGTCAGAAAACCAGGTGTAACTACAGCTCTTAAAACAATGGTTTCCATTGGTAGTACACAGCTGAAACCGCTTCTTACATGCGGATGGGGTCTAAATGAAGAAAACCAACACATTGTGGATACCGCTAGTAATGTATTTTCTGGCAAAATACCCCTAAAATATCTGATGGGTTTTGCTGAGGATTATACGAAGGGGATTTTTAACATTAAACATGAATTGATTATAATAATTGCCCGCACTTTTAACAACTGTTGTTTAAAAAGTTGAAGCCGACATTAAAATTGACAAACTGGAGTGGAAAATACGTCACATTGTTCCCGAGGATAGACAAAAGCTAAAACTATTATCACGTATTAATAAAGGTGGTAATAATGCAAATATCCGAATGGCTTACCGTATGTGGGATCTTTACGAGCTTCCCGCTCTCCGACAAACTTCATCCGATGTTTGGGCTATAAGAACGAGTACAAGTCTAGAGAAACCTCGTTATTTAATTATCGGATTTCAGAATATTGGAAAAGCGGATAGCTATAAAGAAGATGTGACTGAATTTACAAATGCAAATATAAGTGACATTCGTTATAGTTATCTTAATTCAACAGTATTCCCCTATGAAAGATGGAATTTGGATTTTTCAAAGAAATTGTATGCAGCGGCCTATTATAACTATGAAAACTTCCAAAGCAGTTATTATGGTCGAGAATTTAACGATCCAATGATGGATTTTGGCGAATACATGAAAAATCCGCTGTTTGTTATTGACTGCTCGCATCAGGTGGAAGCTGTAAACTCGTCAACTGTGGATGTCAAGATTGAATTTGAAACACGTAACAGTCGGTTTCCTAAAGACACTAAAGTTTTCGCATTAATAATTCACGATTCTATTTTTAGTTATAATATGTTAAATGGTTCTGCATCAAATAAGCTTGTTTAGTCGTTTAGTTATTTATAATTATTATACTTTATATTTGGCATATATGTTAAAGTATATCTTAGTATATCCATATATTGTTATATAGTTTAGTGTTTTGATATAAAACTTAATATATGTGTAATAGATAGTTTAGCAACTAATGTCAACAATTAAATAATAAAACATATTGCACCAGTTATTTTGAATTTTATTTTAGTCTAAGTTCTAAAAGGTAAATTAATATAAAAATTTGGTTTCCACTCGTCCCTGAATTAAGATCCGACCCCGAGAGCATTGCTAATTCCCCGACCTTGATGGTGGGTGACGTCATAGGACTTTTCTATTCGTCCTTGAATTAAGATTCGACCCTCCCTGAGAGCGTTGCTATATTCCCCGACCTTGAGGGTATGCGACGTCATAGGACCTTGGGTGCGCAACGGACTACATAATAAGATACAAAGAGTATATATATAAGGTTGACGTTTAAGATTTCTGTTATATTCCAAATCAGTTTGCAAAACGAACATGTCTTCCAGCTCTTCTAACTCTTGGGTATTTGATGTTGAAACAGTGCGGTTAAATAACCGGTCAGATTCGTCTGATTCCGACGACGACGACGAAACAGTTGAAATGGGTCAGAGATTTGTTGTGCAAAATGAATCTTCGTCTGATGAGGAGGGTCAGGAAGAGGAGTCGGCTGAAGCCAGTCTGCCTGACTCATCAAGTTGGTGGAGTCCACCATCACCACGTGGTGAGTTTGATGGTCCAGCCGACAGTAGTTGGTGGGTAGTGCCTGATGTTTCAGAAGATACGCAGGAAGGGAATGCCGACTCCACTACGTGAAGATGCTACTACGGAATGGTGCAAAATGGATGGTGGCGATGTATAGAATGTCAACATTTACTTGTACCATATATATATATATATATATATATATATATATATATATATATATATATATATATATATTTTATAAATAAATACTGATTTTATTAATGTGTTTGTGTTATTTGTCTAGTTTTTAAAATTATCAATATAAGTATAGAGTATTTTAAAAAAAAAATTAAATATTGATTTTTTTTTTCGATTTTCTCGAAAGTCAACTTTTTTTTATTTGAAACTTTTTTCGTCTCTTGAAAATTTTCAATTTTGGGTGTGCCCGATCGTTCAGGTCCGGCTTAGTGTAGATTAGTGTAGATTAGGTTAGGTTAGGTTAGGTTAGGTTAGGTTATGTTAGGTTAGGTTATTGGATTGACACTAATCGCAGATCAAACCAAATTTTTTTTTTTTTTTTTTTTTAAGTTTTTAAAAATTTGTCAGGAGGTGCGGGGGACGTAGCTGAGCAAAAAACGCAATTTTTTTGTCAACTTCGCAAAAGCCTATCTCGGTAACGGCGAAAGATAGACGAACGATAACTTTACCAAACGATGACTTTTTTTAGGCGAACAACTTTTACATTTAACCCAAGTCGCTATCTCGCACCCCCGAGGCTCGGGAATCGCTCAAAACAAAAATGTGCACCAGCGCGTTGACAAAGTCAGGAATGCGTCGGACAATATCGTCACCATTTAACTTTTTGTAGAACTAGACGACCTACGTCCGGCAACACCAAGCGCGCTCCCGTCCGAGCTACCGTTCTCGAGATATAGCGGTTCAAAGTTACACGTGAATCGCGATTTTTCAAGAAACGCGTAAATCGCCGACTTCAGAGGTCCGTAACTCTCGAACGGTAACTCCCACGAGGTAGGTCTTGTGGACGTTTTTGTAGAACTCGATTTTAGGAATTTTTTTATCTAAAACTTTTTTCTCTATCTATCACCGTTTTCGATATTATAACGTCCAAAGGTGGTCGGCAAAACGGGCAAAAAACCATTTCGACTTCCTATCTAATTTTTAGGTGCTATTTTAATTGAGCTTAAAGGGAGTTTTCGATGTGTTTATATCTTTTGGGGTCTAAAGAAAACATTTTTAATTATATATTCTAAAAATTATTAAAAATTTTATAATTGTTTATGTACGCATTTTCGCAACATTTAATACATTTTCGTTGGAATAAGAGACATATTGGTTTATTAAAACTTTTATTTTCATAATAGGACACACACACAATTTATATATAGATATGTGACATAATATATTTTTTTTCAATTCATCTTATTACTTAAGGACTAAATAATTATTATTATTTTCAAATTAATTTCAATACTTATTATTTTTTGTAGTTGTATTGGTTGGTTGTTTTATAATAATTGACTCAATGAATTACCAAATAAAAAAAAACGTCTATTATATAACAACCTTAAGCCCTCCCACCAGCGACAAGGTTCAACTACATCGGAAGGGAAACGCCCGCAGTGATGTTCGGTTAAAAACTTAGTACTAAAACATATTTAAAAACTATCCTATCCTATTAAATATAGAATGGTAAACACAAAACGCCGATTTTACAACTACACATTCAAGTCTATTTTTTTTTTTATTTCTTTTACTTGCGTATGAATCGCTCATATTTTTCCATCCGAGCCTCCCAGTCGCTCGCCTCTCTCATATACCGCTCAGCCTCTCTCCTACACCGCACAGCCTCTCTCCTACACTGATCTAATTTATCACCCCAAACCGTCTTCATATTGGTCAATCGTGCCATCACCTCACCGTCTTCATCTTGTGAAAATGGCCCCAGATTATTTGGAACTCCATCTTCGGGTTGGTCGGTAACAATTTTTTTTGGTGTCATCAATTTTGCTTTATTTGTAATCCTTCTTTTTTGTCGGATTATAGGTGACACCGGCCCACCCAACCCGGATGTTGACGGCTGTGGCTCACGCTCCCCCAACCCAGATGTTGACGGTTGTGGCTGACTGCTTTCCACCTTACGTTTTTTTCCTTGTACAAATCTTGAGCCTTTCATAAGGACTTTCTTCAGTATTGAAGGTTTTGCTGCCTCCTTTATTGTTATATCGCTAATTATATTCACTGCGGGCTGCGGTTCTTCTTGTCGATCTAGTGGAAAGCAGCTTATGTAGCCACCGATGGCATCGTCCAATTTGGTGTTGTTGGCATCATCTAATTTGTTGTTGCTGGCAGCGTCTAATTTGTTGTTGCCGGCATCACCACACTCTGCTTCGAATGCGCCAGGTGTTAGAAAATTAAACTTTTCGATGTCGAAACTATTATCGGCGAGCGAGTCAACACACTCAGCAAGAACAAAACTATTGATTGAACCACCAAATTCACTGAATGAACTCATTTTTATATGTTGCGTAGTAATTTTAACTGAACTTTGAAACTGAACAAATGTCTAAGACTGAAGTTACACAATGTCTACATCTGGTTTTATGCAACCACCCCCACTAACACAACCCCTTAATTTTTACTGCGCAGCCACCCCACCACCCATAACCTTGAATATGCAGCTCCACCCACGGACGGCCTTGCGATGTGTCCTTCAAAATCTTTGCGTCGAAATATACAAGGTTAAATATATATTCTATGAAAAAAACTAAATACAATAAAATATGGATTTTCCAGCACGTTATATTAAACATTATCATTAGTCAGAAACGTTTCCATCACACTAAGAAGTTGATCTAATTTTTCGTCTTCGGATAAAAACGTTTCGACCACACTCATAACATTTCGAACATTTTCCTCAGGTGTGGTTTGATAGAACTGTATGTCGTTATGACCCCAAGGTAATGTTTTTGTAGAAGATGGAATTACATAACGTTTATCATCACTGTGGGACAGAGCGACTTTGTTTACTATTTCTGTATAAACGTTATGTAATTGACTTCGGAAAGTTTTCATTTTACGAAAAATTAAACCGCCCTGTTCTACAACTTTCCGATAGTCTTCCAGGTTAAGATTATTTTTGATAACCGATTTCTTGATACCTTTGGCTTTTTTTACTTCGTTCTTAATCGATTTTATACAATAAGCCTTAGCCCCGGTACCATAAAAACTGATTATCGGATCACCTGGAAACTCATCTTTCATTCTACCCAAGACTGACATACTCTTTTGAATATTAAATGTATTTCCCTCGACATAATTTGACGTGTCAAATTTATCCGGATTCTCAGTCATACAGCGATAAAAATTATTTGTGAATACTTTTAATATCAGGGAATCTGTATCTGTGTAGAGTAAGGAAGCATCTTTACCGAATTTCGCCTTGATAAAATTGTAAAAGAAATCATAAATTACCGTTTTTGACATGTCCAATATGGAAAATCCTATATATATAGGTTTATTATATTTAATTTTCAATTGGTTCATATGTATTGCCACGAGATCTTGAGTAAATATGGAACAGCTTTTAAAATTAGGACGAGCTATTAGGGCTCTAGCACCACATTTTCCTCTTGAATTTTCCCATTGGGTTATTAATTTTATATCCTTGCGATTTTCCACATTTTCCATGGTTTTACCAAAAATTGCATTTATGATCAATTTGAACATATCTTTACCGAATTTTGTTTGCGATTTATTCCGCATATCAGTATTGAAATCAATATATTTTTTCAACCATTTAGATTGATCAAATTTTAAAATTCTGTGTGTTCTCATTACCATTAGGCCGTTGTTAATTGCTTGTTTTAATGTACGGTAGTGTACAATATAGTTTTTCTTATCATTAACATTCGGTATTAATTTCGACATTTTGGATGTTCCCGTTGGAGGTATAATATTTTCTACTAAAAATGGAAGATCGGCATGGTGATCGTGCAATTCTTCCGGATAATGAATATCCACTTCTAAAACATAGCCAACCGGACTGTCATCGGCAACATCCAATATGTTTAAATCCAATATTTCCCGCACCGACAACCAATTAAAACCTCCAAATGGTAATGCTTGTGACATACTATGACCATACAAATTTGTTGCATCTAAATATGTAATAAACGATTCTGGTTTTGTAGGGTCATAGTCGGGTAAAAATATGTTGTTGGCAATATGCTTCCTTTCTGAACACTGACTTATACCCCCGCGAATTCCCTTTTTAAAAAAATTAATTGTGCTGATATCAGTCAAGAGCTCCAACTTTACCTTGGTCATGCGCAACATACAATCAAATGATAAACTTGGAAGAGTGCAGTAATGCGCAGGATCGAGTTTATAAATATTTAAACACATATCGCGGAATTGTTCAAATACATCGCATAGCAATGTCACGTCTGATTTTAAATATAAATCTGAATAGTCCCCTAAATTCTTACATTTGAACGATGACCACACATCCTTGGCTCTGTCATAGCATTCATCACTTATATGTTCCTCTTTTAGTGTATCATAAAATTGATTTTTTGTTGGAAGATTTGGGATATTCATTTTTTCTAAAGAATCAATGAAACTGTATGGGAAAACACCTTTTTTCCGCATTAGATCGAATTGATACCGATCAGGAAAGCGTTTTCCCGTTTCCCTGAAACTATCAATATCTAAACCACTTCCAACGAAGCGGATAAAAATTTAAAACTATCAATGAATCGCAACTTTAAATATTTTTTCTTGATCGATAGGGTTTGTTTGTCGACATAATCGTGAACGTAAATGCTCTTTGTAAATGAAACATATTTTTCTTTACTCTGGGCTATGACGTTAATATTATCCCCATGACGACATAATTCTTTAATAAATAGGTGGCAGTCATAACCGCCTAAATTATGGAAAATAATAGGGACGAAATTAGGTAGTTTATAATTTAAATTACAGACGGAATGAGCAGCACCAAATCGTTTCTTCCCCGTTATGTGACAATGATCTCTTACTTTTTTTTCATTGTCGATAAAAGGCTGCTCACATATACAACATGTTTTAGCATTCGCGAATTCATTCTCTTCCTGAGGTGTTAAACGGTTCATTGGTTTAATATCTTTTAGATATGTATTATAAAGGTGCCTTAAATCGCTTTCTATACGAGAAACAAATACTTGGGCTGCATCATTTCCGCGGTACAATTCAAATTTAGAAACAGTATCATCAAAAGAACATTTTATGACGTATGCAAAGGAATATGGTTCGTGTTTAACACTCTGCATTGTGTAAGAATTTTGAGGACTTGGCTCGGCTATTGGTAATGGTTTTAGAACCGATTCGAAGTCGGCATATACGACAAATGGAACTCGCATATGCTTTTCTATTTCAAATTTTAAAATATTTTCAGGTACACTCTTTCCAAACTTATCAACCCTAATATCCTCTGAGGGTGTCAATGTGTATAGGTGATTACAATCATTTTTCTGGTGTAAAGTTATAGCTGATAATGAATCAAAATAAACGAGACAACCATCACAAAAATACAATTTACTTTTAACTTTGCTAATTTGACTAGACACTAATCGAGATAAATCTGTGATCCAACAATAATGACTTTTTGTACAACGTGCATCGCAAACATGTGTATCATCATGAGCTTGAATATTACAATCACTGTTTATTAACAATAAATTTACATGATTTAATAATTTTTTGCTCGCATACCTAAGTGGACCAACTATTTCATACTTCATCTTATTATTTTCAAAAGTAGATTCTACACCATACACATTGACTGAAATGTTATTTTGTTTCTCAAATTTACTAATATCACACAATTTTACTGGAAAATCCATACCTGTTACATCCAACACAGTTGAAAAATGGGGATATGATGAAACTTGTGTTGGCATATTGATTGTGGGAAACATCGCTGAAGTTACAGCCCAAGCGAAGCAGCACTCGTCTTGGTTCACCACATTAATCACAGCCTTTTTGCTCTCTATGAATCTCGGTAGTTTGATGTATGATGAGCCGCTTACTGGCCTAAACTCGTTGATGTTCACTTCCAGATATAGAATTTTCTCAAGCGCCCACCCTATAAACACACAAAGTATTGTAATTCACAAAACAACACTGTTAAATATTTAAACATACCTGAATCTTTTTCTTGAAATTCCATAGATTGGGTCTTCATTGCATCCACAAACGATTGGTATACAGTTTCCAAATCATCCCCATCCGTGATTACTTGATTGGTTGTATTAAACGATTTGTCGCTGCACACGTCCTGAGATGGTAGCAGATATTGACCAAAAACAACCATGTTTATCTTCAGAGCCCCATGCGATGTCAGCATTCGACGCACCAAATCCAACACTTTCTGCTTAATATCATCGAAGAATGCAGTAAAATCGACATGGATACTGTCGCTGCTCACACGATATGTCGCGATGCGATTTCTGAAGGCACCATCTATCATTTCTACACCTTGTGATAATGGTATACATGCATTATTTCTATGCACCAATGTTCTTTGGTGAGCCCCCATTCGGTTTGCCGAAACAACAACATTACAAACATCGCAGCTTTGCATTTTTGGGGAATTTGATGAAGAGGGTCCTGCAACATCCAATCTTACACGCTTTCCTCCAACACCAAAATCATCATCCGGTCTTCCCCTACACGACTCTCTTTTGTGACGCAACAGACTGCAACTGCGGGTAAATGATGCACCGCACATATTACACACGTAACTCATGTTTAATTTAATTGAAAGTTCAATTACACGTCTCACTTCAGTTATAACACAATATGCTTACACCACCAATCTTTTATATTTAATATTGAAAACGTGGTATGCGCAATTCCCCAAGGTCGTGGGGCGGGGTTTAATCTCATGGTTATTGGGGCGGGGTTTAATCTCATGGTCATGGGGCGGAGCTTAATCTCAAGTTCAAGTGTGCGCTCAAGAAAAAGCGTGATGCGCGCTCAAGGTCATATGACGTCACATCGCCAAACACACAGCACACCTGGGCTCTCAAGGTCAGGAGTAGTGGTGGGGGGTGAATCAGTTCCCGTATTTGATATCTACTGAAATAGTGCCTTAAATTATTATTTTAACAAATCATTTTTTAGATATTAACAATATTTTGTAGACTTTATTTTATATTAGTAAAACTATTTAATTTTAGCGTTTAAAGGTGGTAATGGGTATTAAGTAATTTAATGAATAATATTGGAAAATCCAGTAAGTAATTTCTCGGCGCGCTACTGATCTTGATTTGATAACAACGTTTAAATTGAACGATTTTCAAATCATTTTCAAGAAATTTTCTTTAGGAGGTGAATTAACATAATTATTATAATATCTATAGGTAGTTAAAATAGGCAAATATTAATACCGGCACACGGCCAAATGGAAAAAAGTATTTGTTCAGTTGCCTATTATAAACCCATATGCCTTATACGTCATCATAAATTTATTTTAAATTTTTCGTATACAGTGGCACTTTGGGGCAGCTTTTTCCTTGAAATTCCATAAAAGGACATATTCCCTTACCACCAAATACCTTTAGTTGCGGGCGATTTTGGACGTTTTACCTATTTTACAAATTTATATTAAATTTAAATGTAACAAAAGGGATACCTAAACTATTATCTAGAAAAGAACACTCTCATTCGAAAAACCTTTTAAATCGATAAAAACAATAAAAAAATATTTAAAGTATCGAAATACATTGAATAGTAATGCTAAAATTTCAGTAATTCAATTTTGACGAGCTCTCAGAAAAATATAATTTTTTTTTTTTGATCGACTGGACATGGTCAACCTCGGAGGCTAATATTAAGACCAAGAGTAGAATAATTGTCATTCATTATATACATATTTATAATGCATATAGTCAATTATAAAATTACATTATAGAATTCGCATTATGGTAATTTTTATTTTGGACCTAATATCCTCACTTTACTACAGGCTCGTTCCACAGTGCGGCGGCCCGGTTAGAGTCTACAGAAAAAAACTAACATATTAGAACTATCGATAGAGCTAAAAACTATCGATTTATAAAAGCGTACATTTAATTAAGGAAATTACATTTACAGAACTACGAGACTTTTATCGATAAGCGACAAAAACCTTGTCACTATGTGTATAGACCTTAAGGCGCACCAAACAGGCAAACAGCCTTTTATTTTTACTTGGTTCATGCAGCAGGTTCATTTCTGTTGCGGCGAAGCGCTTCACGTCGGTAAAGATCAATCGAACAAAATTTCTACGTATTCTGTGTTGGGCGCTAGACTAAAAAAGGCATATAATTGAAGTGATACTGATTTTATATTTTGTTTTGTGGGTATTCAGCGTTGCATTTGTGATAAAATGAAATTACAAGCACCAATCGGGAGCAGCTTAAAGGAAAAAATTAAAAAATCATGTAAAAATACACAAATTTTTTCAAGTTTTAGATAAAAGTAACAAGTCACTTGTCTAATCGTAAGTCGCTGTAATTAGATTTATTATTATTCTCTGGAATGTTGTTTTGTATGTTTGTTTCTTTTTTTGTTAAGGTTATTTAGAATAGTTCATATTGAATCTATTGACATATAACTTTATTTCATTTTTCTATGAGACCTATCCGTTTTGCTGGAGCTATTCTGAATGTTAAAACAAGATTTCAATATTTTTTGCGATTTATATTTACAATTTTTTTTTTATATGTTTTTATTATAAAAAGGAGAGGAGGCCCGATTTGGCACCAGGGCCCCACGTTATCTTGTTACGCCACTGTACAGAGTCATCCCGCAATCAGGTAAAAAAAGAGGCAACTAAATATTTCATTTGTTCGTTAAACAAGTATGGTTATACAACAGGCTCACAAAAACAATATTATACGCTATTATAGTTCAATAGGACATAACTTTATAATGAACATAATATCGTCTTGAAACCTAAAGCAATTCGAAAACCTATTTTTACTAAAGGTTGTTGTAAATTTATTAATCCGCAGGCTAATGTAATGGCATAATCCATGAAATTAACTAATTTAAAATGCACACAAGAATTTTGTTTTGAATTGAATTTTTTACTGCCATTATAGCTGAGCCACTTTGCAGCTTATCTCCAGATTGTTCTACTATAACAGCATCTGATGTTCAATACTACTACAAGAATAGGTACCTACTGTCAGACGTAGATGAAAATATATATTTTATGGTATTTGCTTTCTTATACTACCTAACCACCTAAACTACCTAGCCTAGTTAATGTCCATTTCACATCGTCTGTTCGCTTTTGAATCTCTATTTCCAAAGAATAATTTCTTTATTTTGAAGTGTTTATTTTTATTAAAGTTATTTAATTACCTACATCAAAATTGTATTGACATACAAAAACAATATTCGTTTTCAAAAGCTCTTCTGGATCCAGCCTTACCATCTTTAACCAACACTTTCTTCGCTTTTTGTCCTTCGGAACTTGTTAAATGTTTTTGTAAGTGTTTTTATTGGTGCATGTATACACATCGGCATTATACACCAACAATAGGACATCTTAGCAGAAATATTAACATACAAATTAAGGCAAAATACAATAATAACGGCTGTTCATTCTGTTTATAGCCACACATTATGTGATAAGGGATGGCAACAATGTATCGATCAGACCAAATAAATCTATGTTTGTACATCGAGGTTATGAAGGTCGATGTATCGATACATCGACATCAATTTTGTCAACATCGGGGTTAACAATGCGACGGTATGGTAGATATATCAGTACGTATACGGAAAAAATAGTTAAACGTTTAACATACAATACCATAAATCATTAAATAATCATAGAACAACTTACTATTAGCAATTGATGCAGCCTTCATCCAGGTGTGGCCAATATGTGCTTCATATTATAATGCAACTTTCTGCAGTGCTTACAAGTAGTGAAGTGAAATTTTCATTTTACTTGGGTTGTTTTTTTTAGTTCTCTAAATAATTTATATATTTTTATTATATATTATATATATATATATATATATATATATATATATATATATATATATGAATATATATAGTGAAGTGTGAACCAATTTAATTCAGTACATAGTTATTTAGGAACACCTATTTTGTTCCAATATATTGGATCCGTACCAACATTTTACCAACTTCTACTTATGCCATACTTCATTTTGGGCATAATTTAAAATAAATTTAATGAGTAGTTTTTACATTGACACACACTGCGACTTTGATACGTCATGTTGAATTCACACCAATTTATCTCGTTATTTCTTTTTTTTTCCAAAATTTACTGGCAATTGAATAAGACTTTTTACGTTAATTTTTTAATATGTTATTTGGCCGCCATTTTGTTCCGCTATCTCAGATTCGTAACACAACTTTACCAGCTTATCTCTATACCACAATTAATGCTTGCACAAAATTTGAAATCAATCTAATAAGTAGTTTTTTTTTCAGGCTGATTTTTTAATATTTTATTAGGCCGCCATTTTGTTTTGCTATGTTATATTCATACCAAAATATTACTAGTTAATTCTCATGTACCCCTTGATTTTTTGCAAAATTTACGGTGAACTAGATAATTAGTTTTTTAGTAACAATTCTTTAACGTTTCACTAGGCCGCCTTGTTCCGGCATATTGGATTTTTACCAAAATGTTAGGTCGTCTCCAAATGAGTCTTAATTTTGGTCCAGAATTTGAAGTCAATCTGATGCGTAATTTTTATGCTATGCCGCGAAGTGACAGCCAGACAGACCTACGGAATTTATAAAACATATTGTTTGGCATCTAGGGACGCTAAAACGCGAAGATATGTAAAACCTGAGAAGTTGATTTTTTCAGATTACAAAAATTCTATTTGGCCGCTATTTTGTTCCGCCATATTTAATTAATACCACAGTTTTACTAGTTCATCTCAATACTACAGTTAGTTATGACACACAATTTGAAATCAGTTCATTAAGTAGTTTTTCAGGCTGAATGTTTAAGTATTTTATTAAACCGCCATTTTGTTCCACCATCTTGGATTCATACCAAAATTTTACTAGTTGATTCCTATATAATACTTGATTTTTGTGCAACATTTGAGTTAAATTGGATAAGCAATAATTTTTTCAATATTTTACAAGGCCGTCATTTTGTTTTTTGTCATATTGGATTTTTACCAAAATGTTACCAGGTCATCCCCATATGACCCTTAATTTTTGACCGAAATTTGAAGTCAATCGGGTAAGTAGTTTTTTAGCTATGCCGAGAACAGACAGACAGACAGACCGACGGAATCGAGAAAAGATGTTTTTCGTCATCTAGAGACCCTGAAACGCAAAGATCTGAAAAAATCTCGGAGGGTGATTTTTTTACGATTACAATACTTTCCTTTTATGAGGGAAGTTAAAAGCGTAAGGTTTTCTTGACATCTCCCATCAAAAAAGGCTTTTTTACGTCGGGTGCCTCATAGTGGCGAATGTCTGTATCTAATTCACCTCAGGAATATACTCTTGATTTTGAAGATGATCAAACGGTTTCAAATAGAAATGAATTCCTCAAAAGTAAGTCTTAAAGGCTGTGTTACTCCATAATAGAAACAAGTTGCCTTCAGCCCCAATTGGTCATGCAGTTTACATGAAAGAAACGTATAGCAATTTTAAATTGTTACTGGAGACCATACAATGTAAAAGATATAAATGACAAATGTGTGGTGATTTTACTTGGAATATAGCTGGGTTATACCAAATAGTACTGTTTCCTCTGCCAATGGGACAGTCGAGCAAGAATTGGAACACTACACAAAAGAAAATTTTGTCACAGAAAGAGCCTTTCGAAGCAGGAAAATAAATGGAACCAGTCCCCCTAAAAAGATTTTACTAACGCCACTTCATATAAAATTTGGACTTATGAAAAACTTTGTGAAGGCCACGGAAAAACCAGGCCGTGCTTTCAGTCATTTAAAAAAAAGTTCCCTAGAATCAGTAGCGCCAAATTTGTGTTGCCAAAACCTAGGGTGTAATCTGTCGTTGAAAATTCATTTTCTCGATTCTCGTCTGGATTACTTTCTGGAAAACTGTGGTGCTGTAAGGGACGAGCACGGTGAGAGGTTCCACCAAACATGAAAAGGAGGTATCTGCTGGACTATTACGAGAGATACCCCAGAGGCTGCTTTCAAAAGCCAACAATATATTGTTATCTGCATTTTGTATGTTCATTGTATATGCCTATAAATTAAAATTTTGTAACAAATAATTCAGATTTTTTTGCGAAGTAATCTGTTTACTCTTCGTATAAAAATGTTTTATTAATTAGTGTTAAAAAGATTTATATAATAAAGCAAGGAAACAGATTTACATCAAAAACAATTTCGTTTTTATAAGGAATCTTAACTAACAAATTAACGCTATCAAATGTAATACTTTGGTTTGATAATAATATATTTGTGGCACTCACGGGAATCTCAACGCAGCTATTGATATTTGAAGGAATTATTCTGGTTGTTCAATCTGAAATCTAAAGTTAATCGATTTGTATTAGCTGTTAATTATACAGGGTGTTATGTATATATATATATATATATATATATATATATATATATATATATATATATATATATAGATAACACCCTGTATAACTAACTCTATTCCGACTAAAAGGAAATATTCATAATGAGGGAAGTTCCGGGTAAAGGAAATTTACCGATTTTTTGCACTTAGCCATTCGCGAATGTTGGTCTAACATTGGTTGCAGCAGTTATGGGGAGCCCAATTTTTATCCTGGTCTCCAACTGCAGCCAAAATACAAGTGGTAAGTCTTTTTTATTACAGGGATAAGAGTACGTTTTTGTTTCAAAAAGTTACTTCACCACATATATAACAAAATAATTTCTTATTTACACAAACTCGCGACATTTTGCATCTGAGACTTTTGAAAGATAGATTGTTAATTAGTATATTAAAATAAGTAATATTTTGCTATTCTGGTCTCGGAAACAATTTAGCTATTCCCCAGTGATATCTAAAAACAATTATAAAAACTTGCATTTTGGTTTTATAAAAAATTTATTTGGAGTCTGTATAGCGGTGTATATATTTGTAAAATAATTTGTTCTTTGCAACAATTTAGTTGCGGCGGTTAAGGTTAAGTTGATCAGGGTGGATAACACTTGGGTGCTATCTACATCTGGACTTCGCCTTTTCTGTCATTATATTTTAAATATTCACACATCTAAATACTTAACTGTAAATCATTTACCTCTATAATGTAGAAATAAAGACATTATTATTATTATTATGTGATTAGTAAATCAGTAAACTTTTTAGCTTTGAACTGATTAATCTCGTTATTCTAAAAAATGTCGAAAAATATTTCTAGCAGGAAAAAAATAAAACAAAATGACTTTAAAAAAAAAAAGGTTAAAGCCAATTGTTAATGCTGAACATACGCCTGGATTTAGCAAAATACAGCAACACATGTTTTTTTTTTCTAAGAAAATCCAAATCCAGTCTATAGTCATGATCTATCTATTATATTTTTTTTTTCTGAAAATATACAAAACATGTTTAAAAATAATAAAGGAACGTCAAAATGTCATTAAAATGTGAAGTTTTAATTCAGTTTTTTTTAATACATTATTAACATTATTCTAAGTGATTCCGAAAACCATTTCCTAATTGGTTTAAAAATAAACCCAGGATTTCTTCCAGAAAGTGAAATAATAACATCTTATTTTCTGAACAACCGATAATGCATCTCACTCTTTTGGTACATGCTTGTTTCTTGAAATCGGCAAATTTTATAGTACACAAAATTTGCGTTAGAACATTTCCGGGCAAAGGTAGATTATAATGATTTGGTGACGTTTTGCAAGTCATCCAGTAGTTCTTTTCTTTTGAGCTTTTAGAGGTTATATAGTTACATTATTTGGTTTTAAAAATAATGATTAATATTTTTAAATATAGAATTGCTTTAGCTTTTATTCCAAAAATATCCATTTTCTACTATATACTAGTTCTTGCCGCGCTGATATTTTCCTACTATTGATTTACTACCATCGGGTTACGAGTTTCACCACAGGTGGCTATATGTTTCTTCGTGTTAATAGAGTATCAAGTCCGGCGAAGATTTCGGATATTCTCTGGTAACAATAAATGTCGGTTTTGCTCCTCTTGGTGACTCTGGTGTGGTTTTGTGTATTAATTTTGACACTAGTTGTATTTGTATTTCAACCAGTTGACTATACTGATGAAGACCTTAAGTCAGAAACACGTGTCTATAGTAAGCCAAATTTCATTGCTTTAAAGGTCATCCTAAAAAAACATTTTCTATTATATACTATTTTTTGCCTGTTAATATTTTCCTACTTTTAATTTACTACCCTTGGGTTATGAGTTTCGCTACAGGTGGCTATATGCTGCACCGTGATAATAGAGTGTCAAGTCCGGCGAAGTTTTCGGATGTTCTCTGGTAACCACAAATGTCGGTTTTACTCCTGTTGGTGATTTCTCGTGTGGTTTTGTGTTTTTAATTTTGACGCTAGTTGTACTCGTCTTTCAATTAGTTGACCTAAGTCAGAAAACACGTGTCTATAGTTAACCAATTTTCAATGCTTCAGCGGTCATCCGAAAAAAAAAGTTCATTTTCTACTATATACTAGTTCTTGACGCGTTGATTATTTATATATATATATATATATATATATATATATATATATATATATATATATATATATATGTATATATATATATATATATATATATATATATATATATATATACCAATATACAGTGTGACCCAGATTCGCTTCTCTATACAGAGATCTCGGCTCCTATTATACCTACAGCAAAGGTTAAATGGGGAAAGTTTTAGAGGAAACTTATTGCATTCGATATCCGGCTTCAGATTTACGATCGATAAATTGTTTTTGGAAATATCGGGAAAAACCGAAAATGGCGGATTTCGTTTTTGGCCAGTATATCCAGAACGGTACATTTGACAGCTGCCAAAATGTGACATTATTCGGACACATTTTTAAGACAAATAAGATACGACACGTCTTCATTGTTTTTTGTTAACCCGCAACCCGCCTCAACTTTCATTTTTCTTATGGCCACCATATTGAGTTTTTCGATTTTTTGAAAGAGCCTAAAATTTCCAGCCTAGTGATATCCCACAAGTGCATTAAAGATTTTAGTATCATCGAAATATTACACTTCGTAAAGTTAGGTTTCAGTTTTTTCTAAGGAGGCCATGATTTAAAGTAATGTTAGCTCACAATGCTTTTTTAAGGAGGCCATGATTTATCTGTAACAAAATTGGATTTTGACGTTAAGTTAAATAGTTGAAAGTATCAAAGCTGTATTTTAATAAGCAGTAGGTACGCTTTTATCCCAATAAAATCATAAATCTGACACATAATTGTCAAAACCTACAGAAAATAGCCGGCATTCCGTATTCAAATGAAGAAAAGGTTGACATGTTAGCTCTGTACTTTCAATCATACAGAAACGCTGACGTTACCTCAGCAAGGTATTTGGAGATGTACCCCAGCAGCTTCATAAAACGCAATTTAGGAAAATCGTAGTTAATTTAATTAACCATGGTGCCTTCGAACAACCTAGAAGCGGATACAATAATGACAATGAAAATCGAGACAAAAACATTTTACAAGCTATCAACGAAAACCCTAGTGCAGCGGTAAGAACTGTAGAACAGAAAATTAATGTGCCAAAATCAACACTACAGAGAATTTTAAAAAAGAATAAGTACCATCCATACAAACCCATAATAGTATAAGGACTTAAGGAAACTGATTTTCCAAGACGACTACAGTTCTGTGAATGGTATACTAGGAGATGTTATGAAAATCCTGATTTTGTAAATCATGTCTTGTGGTCCGATGAGAGCTGGTTCACGAATAGTGGAGTCTTTAATAGGCACAACCGTCATCATTGGGCTGTGCAAAATCCTCACGAAGTGGCAGAGAGACGTCTACAGATCAGATTTGGAAGTGACGTTTGGTGTGGGATCATTGGTAAGTTAATCTAACCAATCTTTTTTAAATAGGCGCCAAATGATGTCAGTCAAATTACTTTTTTGATATTGTATTACATTTTTATTTAATCATTTTGTATTGTAGTTTCGAAGAACCTATAAAAATAGAATTGGGTTCTATACATTTATTAACACTTTATCTAAATTTTCTGCAGATTTAGATAATTCTCTAAAATTATTTTGTTTGTCTGAATTTAATGATTTATTATTACCCAGGAAGCCTAGTTCTTGCGTTATGAAAAAAATACCATATTAATCAAATTTGGAATTATTTTTCGATTTTCATTATGATATATAGAAAGGCGTTCAGCTGTATTTCCGAATAATTTAAATTTTAAAGCGCAAGGGGTTTGTTCTTTTGATATTTTATGTTTTATTAAGGCACGGTGTACTTCTTTAAGATTATTATATCACCGAAATAAATTGATTTAGTATTTCCGAAATTAATATGCAATACCAACAAAATAATTTATTACGGCTATTACTTCCCGCTAACCAAATATGTTTTTCTTTTTCATAATAAAGCTGAATAGGTTTCAATTGTATACAAGCTCATTTATTACGGGATTTTTCTATAATTATTTTTGGAAAGAAAATATCTACTTTTTAATAAAGATAATTTTCCCTTTATAATTTAGTTTCTAGTACCACCCGGCCGACCCTGCCGCCCTTGACTGTTGGGCACCTATTTATAAATTATTAATCATTTCAGGAAATCGACTTATTGGACCATTTTTCTTTGACTACAACCTAAACGGGCAGAGGTACCTAGAGCTTTTGCGAAACCAGGTTGTACCAGCCTTACGAGCTGTTCTAACGGAAGATGAATTAAGAAGAACTTGGTTTCAACAAGACGGATGTCCGGCTCACAATACCATTCAAGTCAGAAACTTCTTAAAAGAGCAAGAATGACGAAAGAATAATTTCTTTAAATGGTCCAATATCTTGGCCTCCTAGATCCCCTGACCTGTCGCCCTTGGATTTCTACCTCTGGGGTCACACGAAGAATGAAATCTATGAATTTGATCCCCCCGTGACCATAGAAATCCTGAGACAAAGAGTTCTGGACACATTTGGAAATATTAACCGAAATACACTTACCAGGGTTGTACGAAAAACAGTCACCAATTGTCAAAAATGTCTCGATGCAAATGGACGTCATTTTGCAGATTTGTAAATTAATGTTACCCACTTACAAAGTAGTTAAAGCTCATTTAGATTTTTTAAGTCGTTATTTACGTTCATGTTGTATTGAAAATTCAAAGCGTTCAATACATTACTTACTTATTGATATAATCTTGTGACAAATAAATCATGGCCTCCTTTAAGAACATTGAAGCCTAATTTACGAAGTGTGATATTTTGATGACACTAAAATCTTTAATGCACTAGTGAGATATCACTAAAATGGAAAGTTTAGGCTATTTCCAAAAAACGAAAAACCCAACATGGCGGTCATAAGAAAAATGAAAGTTGAGGCGGGTTGCGGGTTAACAAAAAACAATGAAGACGTATCGTATACGCCATTTTATTTGTCTTAAAAATGTGTCCCAATAATGTCACATTTTGACAGCTGTCAAATTTACCGTTCTGGATATACTGGCGAAAAACGAAATCCGCCATTTTCGGTTTTTCGCCGATATTTCCGAAACTTATTGATCGATTGATCGTAAATTTGAAGCCAGATATCGAATGCAATAAGTTTCCTTTAAAACTTTCCCCATTTAACCTTTGCTGTAGGTATAATAGGAGACGAGATCCCTATATTGAGAAGCGAATCTGGGACACACTGTATATATATATATATATATATATATATATATATATATATATATATATATATATATATATATATATATATATATATATATATATATATATATATATATATATATATATATATATTATTTTCCTCTTCTTTAAGTGAACAATCTTAATTTTTTCTGATATATTCTAACGAGTTAGTAACCTCAAAGTTATCGTACGAGATATTTAATTTGCTGAATTCTTCTACTAATCATTTTGAAATATTATACGTTGGTGATCCAACAGCTGAAACCCTTTATGGACTTCCAGGTTTATTTATTTTACAAGGCAATACAGTTTACATAACTGGGGTTACATGTGTTAGTTTGAATTTTAGTTTATCATACACAACTTTTTACACACATGCAAATAAAATTATTTTTAATTTTTGATAACGGGTTTTTCTAGTTGAATCGTAAGGAAGTTTGAATCAAATTGTCTTCTTTCAAAATAATCTGTTTTGTCTAGTGTAACAACCTTATTTCCTTTGTCAGCTTTATATAAAAACATTCTTTTTTCAGTCGTTTTACAATGAAATTAATCGGATCAAAAATATTGCTAAAAGTAATGGATATAATGATACTTTTGTACATAAATTAGTAAATAGACATAAGCTTTGAAAATGTTAAAAAATGCCACTACTTGAAGCACCCGAGGCTCAATAAGTTCGTGGTAATCCCATATGATCCCAGATATACTAGTGCAAAAAAGTATTTAAAAACGTAGGTTTTAGAGTAGCCTACAAGATGAGATTAAACCCTAAAGACAAAGTCTTATATTTGGCATTTATGAAATTCAATGACTGCGATTTAAAATATGTCCCAAACTAAACGCTCCATAAACATTAGCTTTAAAGAACACATGGCACTTTTAAGTAGGGAAGAACATAAGAGTCAAGCTTCCAACATGCTTTGGAAAATAATCAACAAATTTGAATAAATAATCTTAAGTTAATTAAAAATTTCTTAATAGAATTGGTGCATTTCAGAAGTATAGAAATAGTTAAATGTGGTAAGAATATCATTTAAAGACAATTTGGTGTACATATTTTTAGTCCCCTCTACTTGCTTATTGACTACGGTGCCGTCGCCGGGTGCAACCAAGTGTGACCACTTTTCTTTAAAATAATCTCTGCAACGATAAGTTATTTTAGTTTATATCATCTGCTAATGATACAAACCAACAAACGAGCAGAATATCAAGTTGTTATCTAGTGTTTAGTGTATTTTGTTAAAGAATTTTAAAATAGGTTCCAGTGTTGGTGACATACTAATATAATATTTCAGATTTTTACACTAAAAATATGTACACATGAAGAAGTAGTTTTTATAAAATTAGGTTTTTTATTCTCTTTAATTCAGCATTTTTTTTTAAACGCTCCATAAACATTCGTTTTAAAGAACCCATGGCACATTTAAGTCCAGGAAGAACAAACAAATAAAACATGCTTTGGAAAACAATCACCAAATAATTAAATAATCTGTAAGTTAATAAAAATATTATCTATTTTAACGGCCATGTCTTTGAGAGTAATTAATAGTTAAATGTATCAAGAAAGCACTAATTTTAGACAAAGGGCCGATAAAATGTTTTATTTATTACAACGGCGCATCTAATGCCATTTTGAAGACAATAAAAAATCTACATTGAACAAAATAATATCATTGAGATGATGCTATTTGCGAAACGCTGCAGACGTAATTTGGTTGCAAATTTTTAGCTCTTTATATTTTAAATTATAACATAAAAAATTGTATACTTGTTTTTATTAGTACTAGTTGATATAACTTTTTAAATTATTTTTTGAATTTTTTCCGATTATACAAAAAAAAACAAAAAGTAATTTAAAAATATTATACAATAAAAACAAGTATACAATGTTTTTATACTAATAAATTTAAAATTTGCATAAATCGTTTGCAGTTTTTCGCAAACTACACCACAACTTTATTTTGTTCAATGTAGATTTTTTATTGTCTTCAAAATGGCATTCAGAAATATATATAATAAATAAAACTTTTATTCAGCGTTCTAAAATTAAGCCTATAGATACAATCCACTAATAATTGCCCATCCAAAGACGTGGCCGTTGGAAAGTAAAATATTGTATTACATTACATATGTATTAATTATTATAATCGAAAAAGAGGTTTTATTTGTGCTTTCTTGCCACATTTAACTATTTCTATAAATCCAATAATCTATTATTAAAAAAATTTTTAGTTAACTTAAAGAGAATATTCCTACAAATGAAAAAACTTCCAAAGCATGTTCAATTTTCAAAGGGCTTGAATCTTTTTATATTATTAGTGATCTTAAATGTGCCATTTTTTAAAATTGTTTAACAAAATAACTAAACATATTTTAGGATCGCACTCATTATGCTAATTTTGTTGGTTTGTAGATTACGTATTGTATAAAGTACATATTTTATGTGAAATTTTAAATAAAAGTTATTTTTGTTTGAACACCAACACTGGAACCTATGGACCCATCAATAGAAGTCGCTGTACTAAAAACATGTACACCAAATTGCAACATTATTCTGGAAGCGCGTTTCGCTGACCAAGTTAGCATCATCGCAGATGATATAAAGGAAAATCACTTTTTTGCAGAGATTATTTATAGGTAAATGACACCACGGAATGGAAAATGGTGTTTTCCAAGTAAGCAATAGGCCACGTGGGAATCCCTCGACTTTATTTGTCTTTCTTACCACATTTAACTATTTCTAAAAATGTATCAATCTATTATAGATCATTTTTAATTAACTTAAGATTATTTATTCTTATTTGTTGATTATTTTCCAAAACATGTTGGGCATACGCTTGCAAAAGTATTATGTTCTTCCCTATCTTAAAAGTGCCATGTGTTCTTTAAAGCTAATGTTTATGGAGCGTATTTGGCCAACATATTTTAAATCTTATTGCAGCTCAATTTCACTGCTGATTTACATATATATAGTTTTCTTGGGTTAAGTTGACTTTGTCTTTAGGGTTTCCAAGGACCGTCTTGTAGGCAACAAAACAACGTTTTTAAATACTTTTTCTATCTACTAGTTATCTGGGATCATAAGAAAAATTAAAAATATTTATTTTAGCATGTGTGTAAATAGTTTTTTTGTTTTCTAATGCCTTTGTCTATTAATATTTTGTAAACTTATCATAAATGGAACTTTTATTAATATTTTTGATCCGATAATTTCAAAACACTGATGAAAAAAGATATGTTACAAGAAATTATTTAAAAGCTGACAAAGGAAATAAGGTTGTTACACTAGACAAAACAGATTATATATATATGAAAGAGTATATATATATATATATATATATATATATATATATATATATATATATATATATATATATATATATATATATATATATATATATATATATATATATATATATATATATATATATATATATATATATATATATATATATATATATATATATATATATATATATATATATATATATATATATATATATATATATATATATATATATATATATATATATATATATATATATATATATATATATATATATATATATATATATATATATATATATATATATATATATATATATATATATATATATATATATATATATATATATATATATATATATATATATATATATATATATATATATATATATATATATATATATATATATATATATATATATATATATATATATATATATTTTTTTTTTTTCTTGAACCTTGTTAGGATATTTTAAGTTGTCTTTTGATGTAGAGTTAATAGCTTATTTCTTGTATCATATCAGTCTTCATCAGTGTTATTATAACGTAGTATACCTATAGAGGAAAACCCTTTAATAAAATTCCATTTATTTAAGTTTACAAAATATTATTAGACAAAGGCACATGAAATCAAATAGACATAAAACTATTTACACACATGCAAATTTATTTTTAATTTTTCTTAAGTTAAAAAAATAGTAGATAAACAACTTGTTTTGTTGTCGAACTGGTTTATACGAACCTTAACCCAAGAAAACTATATATATGTAAATCAGCAGTGTACGCCTTTGACGCTGCATTGGGAAAAAAAAAGTTCGCAATAGTTTCCAAGCTTTGTTTAGTTTGACCGTCACGGCACATTCTATATTTTCTTACTTTAATACTTTTGCAAATGTATGTTTAATCTGTGTTTTGGTATTCTCTATGGGGTGGATAGAATACAAGACGCAACAGTTTTATATTTGCTTTATGACCTATTCAATGATCTAAAGATACATTTTTCCGAGAGGCGGATATTTGACAAATGATGATCGAGGGACCCGACGATAGGTAATGTGGCAATAACGAACCATTCTTCCATTCCGTGTTGTCAATCTATCGCAATATTTGTAAAAAAGAACTGTTCTTCCTTTTTTTAATACAAATGTCGGTGGCATCACAGAGGAAGGGAAGAAGAAGAGTTCTTAAAATAATATCATTTTTGGCAATTTGGTGTACATATTTTTAGTACAGCGACTTCTATTGATGGGTCCGAAAATGATCAAACAAAAAAGCAACTTTTCTTTAAAATTTCTCATAAAATTGCCCACTTTATACAATACGTAATCTACAAACCAACAAAAACAGCATTATATCTTCCTGTTATCTATGTTTAGTGTATTTTGTTAAAGAATTTTAAAAAATACGTTTAGTGATCACTAATAATATAATCATATCAGATTTTTAGCCTCTTTGAAAATTGAATCGTCTGTAGTTATTTCATTTGTAGGTTTTTTATTCTCTTTAATTCAGCATTTTTTTTTATTAAATAACACATTGGCATTCATAAGAACATGCAGGATTTCGTCCCAAGGGAATTGGCAAACAAATAAAACCTCTTTTTCTATTATAATAATTAATACATATGTAATGTAATATGCAATATTTCTATTTTCCAAAGATTATTGGATGCAATTATTAGTGGATTGTATCTTAGTTAATTTTAGAGAACGCTGAATAAAATGTTTTATTTATTAATTATATTTCTAATGCCATTTTGAAGACAATAAAAAATCTACATTGAACAAAATAAAGCATTGATTTACCTATAAAAAACTGCAAACGATTTAATTGCAAATTTTAGCCGTTTTATTAGAAACAAACACATAAAATTTGGTATACTTGGTCAGCGAAACGCGCGTCCAGAACGTAACAAGTTGTGGTGTAGTGTGGTTAGAACTGTATTTTGATCTATCTCCCACCACAGGTTCCAGTGTTAGAACATACTAATAAAATATTTAAGATTAGACTAAAAATATGTACACATGTCACCTTAGAGTAAGAATTAAAGTAGAGATCACAATTCATTCATAAATCACGTTAGGAGTATGCACCAACATAGTTCCCCTAGTTGTCACATTCTATCGACTAATGTTTACAATAAAACAAGAGGTGGGGATGGCCCATGTCCAAACACATGGCCATTTGATAACGACTACCAGTGGCGGCGCGACCTTTTACTTCCCGCATAAGGAAATATCATTAATCGTGAAAAAATCATCGTTCCAGGTTTTTACAGATCTTCATGTTTTTCCGTTTCTGTCTAGTGAGATATTGGTATGAATACAATATGGCAAAACAAAATGACTATCATTTAAAATATTTATTGTATGAAAATGAAGAAATGGGCCATGGTTCATTATCCTTGACAAAAGAACGGATTCTTACCTATTCCTTAATTAAGCAAATAGGTATTTTTACTATTCTATGGCATCATTTTCAGTGTTTTCACAAATGTGTGCCGATTATATTTTTGTCAATAATAAGATTTACGACATAGTAAACTTCTAATATTTTTTAAATTGAATTGTGAAATTATACTAAGATTTGGAAACCACGAAATCGCATCTAGAAAAACGAAATTGTTTTTATTTCTTGAATTAATTACCTACAAATTTCAAAAAAATAATCGGTCCGTACTTCATTATCTAAAATCAAACCATTATGTTAGGTAAGTTTAAAACGAAATTAGTTATTTATATACTATTAAACGAGTTTAAAACAATGCCTTTATCACTCTTTTATTGGTTTCTTACTCGTCTGATTGTATGTTTGTATCCCTGCTTCAAATCTTGTAATGTATTTTTTACGACTTCCACATTACTCATTATTTTCAAATTTGACAAGCATACACTTTCGGATACAAAAAATTCGATTTTTTTTAGTCAACGTTTATTAATTAAATTAAACTGAAAATCGGTGCCTAGGAAAATTTAAGAGTGGTAGCATTTAAAAATTCAGAATAGCGGTATCAAAATGATAATGTCAACATGGCGGATGAATTTTAACATTTGTGCATGTTATTTAAGAATGCACAGCAAAATTCAAAATGACGGCGCCAATATAGCGAACGAGTTTTGTCGTTTGTACAGATTCGGCTGAAATATCGGTATCTGGCAGTATTTAAGAATGAAAGTTATGACATTTTTGTCAATATTTGAGAATTAAAAATGGGGGCTCCAACATCGCAGACTAATTTAAAAAATTTTGCAGATTTAATTAAAATCTGGCATTTGGGTGTATTTAAGACTGAACATCATTTTTAAGCAATTTAAAAATTCAAGATGGTAGTGCCAACATGGATGCGGAATTTAAAGATTTGTATAGATTTGACTAAAAGAAAGTCGGCATCTGGGGGTAATTGAGAATACATATCATACATTTTAGTAAATATTTAAAAAATCAGAGTAGGAATGCTTAGATTGCGAGCGAATTTTAAAATTTATGCAGATTTTATTAAAAATCTATATTAAGAGTGCAATTAATACATTTTTAGTAATAAATATTCAAAACGACGATGTCATCAATCAATCCGATAAGTACTTTCTTCAGTTATTTTTAAACATTTAATTATGCCACCATTTTATTCGAACATTTTGAATTTGCCTCAAAATTTTTACCAGTTCAACCCTATATAATATTCGATTTTTGAGTAAAATTTTAACATAATCGATGCAGTAGTTTTTTGCACTGACTTTTATAACATTTTATTAGGCCGCCATTTTCGATTTGTAGTAAAATTCGCCAATTGATAGTCATGCCACATCTAATTTTTCTGCAAAATTTAGATAAAATGGATAAGCAGTTTTTAAGTAATAATTTTTCAACATTTCAATAGGCCGCCATTTTGTTCTGCCATATTGGATTTTTACCAAAATGTTACCACGTCTTCCTCATATGACCTTTAATTTTTAGCCAAAACTTGAAGTAAATACGATAGTTAGTTCTTGAGCTTTGTCGCGGAGAGACATACAGGCAGACCGACGGAACTGAGAAAACAAGTTTTTTTGCAACTAGAATACTTTTCTCTTGCGAGGAAAGTAAGAGGAAGCGAGAGCTATAAGACAAAAATGGAATAGCCAATATTCATATTGTTATTCCGTGTTAACAGTTGAATTTAAAAAAATATAGGATTTTTTTTAATCTTCAGTATCCTAAATCTTAAATTCTAACCAGTTTAGAACATGTTTACGAACACATTTTTACTTTTATTTACTGAAAGAATCACCATTTAAATTCTTTTACTTCACAACAAATAAAAAAATGGCCCAACTTAAGTTAAATGTAAAAAAAGGCCCGAAATCATCCCAAACCTTATTATTTTCCCAGATTTTATCAAACATCTAGTGATTTTCGAAATGGCAGTACGTTTTTTTGGGCGTGAGGTGTCTTTCGACCATTACCCAGTAAATGACAATACTTTAAGTTAGGTTAACATATAATAGCATCTAGGTAATTATTGAGAATATTTATAATTTTAACATACATATAGATATTTTTTTATTCGAAAGGACAATTAGTTGAACTCGTCCGCTATGCCAATTTATTCTATATTTTTTTTAATTCTCTGATAAGAAAAAAACTATTTTAATCGCCAAAAGAATCACCTCAGAAACTTTATTGTATCATTTTGCTATTAATACTGAACTGGATTGGTCAATACGTCATGTGACCTAAAATAAGTGAATAAGTTATCTTCCATTACACATTACAAGTCCCCTGGAAAAGGAAATCTAGTTGTTTACTTACTGATTAAAAGACAATTCCAAACTTAAACGCCTATTTATTTGCAAACTCATATTGCCGCACCATAGTTAGGTCAACTAAAGCTCCCAGTTTCGCAATGTCCAAGATTAAGTAAATAAAACTTATTTATTAAATATTTAAAAAATCATTGTTCTCCTAGTCTCACCGCACTTTTAGAACGCTGTTTCTTGAAGTGAGGCAACATATAATTATTAGATTTATCAACAATTACACAATAATACATTAAAACACATGCAGTAATGACAATTTTAATTGAATTAACTTCTGCGTTAAAATACTTTTTAGCAAATTAATTTCCTTAACGTGAAAGTTTATTGTAGCTCCACGAACCCCCACTTGTTTTTAAGCCACGCCGGTCACGTGACCCTGTAGCAATCTTCACTGTAGAATATAGTATTATTTTATTATACGAATCCCTTGTCAATTAAAGTCGGATGGTCTAATACTAATACGACAGTGAGATGGTCTAATACGTGGAGTAGTCGATCGGGGTTGTCATATCTAATTAAAACTTTTGTTACTGGTAATTTGATCTGAGGCTTTGGGTATTTTAGCTTGTATTATACTATTTTGCAATAAAAGTAATTTCTTTATACTGCTTAGAAACTAATATTGGAAAAACGTCACTATTCTTTGTGTGAAAATATTGTTGGATCATGTTTAAGTATATTCACCGTGATATAAATTCCTGTAAACATTGAAATGCCTGACTAGGCTTGGCGGCGTCATATGATCGACCTTATACTGTGAGGTAATCGTGGCAGTTGCTAATTATGTAAATAATAAACTCTATTTTTATTCTTACTCTAAGCATGTCACGGCTGACGGAAAGAATGCACCCAAAGCTGTTGCATTCCCCTCTCTTTCTGAAGAAGAAGGCCCTTTAATCATTTGAATATTTCCTTATTACATTTTAATAGTTAATTATTTCTTTCGGATCATCATGACATTATTTCATTGCGTAAACAAATATATGTTTTTAAATAGCTTAAGTTTAAGTTTGAGCAACGTACTGACTTTATCAGAAAGACTAATATAAATTTTAATTAGTTTGTATATTATACATTTTTCACAGACTAAATTACACTGCTTCGTGTTATAACCATTATGCCGTATGTATTGCAAAGTTGGATTTTAAATCTTATACTAATTGAAAAATCATTATGTAAGCGCTAAGCAGTTTGCACTGATGACGGGTTTTTCCTAAACTTATGACTTAAATAAACTAGGAACGTAAAGTAGCATCTTTAAGTCTTTGGCAGTCTTTATGAAACATGAAGTAGCACTTCATATACAGCATTTTTTTCCTATAGGTAGTTCTCCCGGACATATTTTGAAAGTTAGTTTTTGAGTTTATTTTAAACTGGTATAATCGTTGTTACATGGGAGTTCGACCTGTGAACCTTTTGGTCCTGGTAGAGTTATCAAGTTGTCATTATTTTTAGTTGTTGACATTGTTAATTATTTGTCAATAGATAAATTAAATATCTAACAATACATTAGTATTATTATCTGTATTACACGGTGGCAGCGTAATACTCCCAACCATAGATTTTCAAGAAAATTTTTCAGAAAGTTGAAAACTGTGGTATCAAAAGTTGGACTTATACATGAAAGCAAGTGGACTGAACAAGAAAGAAGATGAAATAAAAATAGACATGCTGAATTTTATAGGTGATGAAGGTCTGGGAATTTACAATTTAGTTGAATATGAAGTCCCGAAGAAGTTTGAGGTAGTAAAAATAAATTTGAAAAATGTAAATCTTAGTCATAAGCCCCCGTATTCACTAAAAAGGTTTAAGAGTTAGGCCAGGTCTAGTTGCCATGGTACTTAAAACTCTTAGTCCACCAGTTGTTTCGCTTATGTCACTGTCATTTTGGAATTGTGACATGTAGAAAAATTATTTGTTCATTTCTAGCTTATATCATTTTAAACCTATAACTGTCAAGTTAGACCTGGTCTAACCTCTTGAATACGGGTGTTTAAGTTTTTTAGCAGAATTCAAAATACTATTGAAAGTGTTGGTGATTTTTTTACAGATCTAAAAACTCTTATTAATTACTTGTAAATTTAATTGTAAAAATGTCTGAGATAGAACAGTGTTGTGACTTTTTAACAAAAAAAATCACGGGTCGTTGTTACAAAAACCTGATCTAACATTATATTAAGCTGTTACTATTTGCAGAAGTATACAAATTAGTTTTAATACCCAAAATATAATAAATAAAAATACTCCTGAAAATAACAACGTTACGATAAATGCAGTATCGGGTGGCTATAACAACAATAGACGAAAGTGGTTTCAACGTTCAAATAACATATCTTATATATCTTGTAAGGGTAATCAGCTGTTTGAACTGCGGAAACGTTCATGCACCAAATCGTTGTCCAGTATTTTACAGGTTGTGTAATAAATGTGGTCAAAAAAGACACTATTTTAAATTCTGCAAGAATGAAAGAAAAGTCAATGAAATTATAGAAAGACTAGATAGTTCTAAAACAAATAGTGATAAAAGTATATCATAGGAATGCGAAGAAGTGAATGATTGTCAAAGATTTGTTTGGTCTGTTTTTAATAAAGATGTTGATACTGTTAAATGGATTGATATAAATGGTGCATACATAAAACTAAAAGTCGACACAGACCGTGAGGTTAATATTTTAAATAGCACTGATTTTAAGTGTATTATTTATAAAGGTGAATTAGAGAAAAATTTATTTACTCTCAGTTCTTACTCTAGATAAAATACCTGTCCCTGGCTATGTCAATTTTGATTGTAAATTTAATAATATTAAAAAAACATTGATAATCCATATTCCTGATTCCAATATTTCACAATACATATTAGTTTTAGCAGGAGCTGTTGATTTGTGTCTAAAGCGATTCCACCTCTAACACTGGAGAATTGATGTGATAACATTGTTAATAGTTGCTTTTTGTATTTTAGCTGAATCAGTCTCTAGTAAAGGCAACCCCTCCTACAAGACAAGGCCAGGGTGCTAAGATGAAATTTTCTAGTGACGTCACGTTCCGTAGTCATACGTCCATTCTTTGCCGTTTGTCTAACATCGGTAGTTGTCGATACACTTTCGTCTTCAGCCATTTTTAGCTTGTTAGGTTGAAACGACGTTGTGAATTTAGGCTGATTTTAAGAAACGTGAGAAAACAATTTTTTTTCATAAAAAGTTTATAAATACCTCAAATTTATTATTAATTCATGGCTAAAATAATTTTACAGCAGTATTCCATTGGGACTATTGCTTCATGCTAATTTTATTTACGAATCGTTACAGATTTATTCAGAAACCAACGTTAAACGGGCGTAATATACTTTATATTTTTTATTTTGGAGTCAAAATTAACATGAAATAAAGTGAAACAGTAAACTCGATCTGCCGTATCCCCCCGTGACGTCGGATCATACATCTGAATGTCGGGGTTGCCGTTCTATTACAACTGTAATAGATCTATTTATTACTATTGTGAAGGATCTATTACTCTATTACTTAATGGAATAAATCTATTAATATAAAAGCCAAAAGCTACATATATTTTAGAAATGCATTTATAAACGTAGCCACAAGTATTTTTTTGATCCTACAATATAGCTAGTTATTGGTTATTGTCATTATTTGTTATCATTTTTGCGCCGTCGCGATTGCCTTGTTGTTTTTAAATTTTGGATGTATTATTTACTATATAACTTGTAAATACGAGCCAAGTCAAGCCAGGTAAACTTTGTCGGCTTTGCCTGTTCCCAGTTTTAGCGTAAGTAAAGATAAGTCCAACATTTAAAATTTAGCACAAATAAATTTTAAGCAAACTACTATCTGTTAGTATTTTTGAAAAACCTTTTTGCTATCCAATCTATTACTTTAAATCAAATCGCTGTGGCTGTTGCAACACTGATGACTAGCGGCTGTTGTTTGTTCTTCAGTATTAAACGGGATAATAGACGTTCGTGTACTCGGTTGTTAAGGTAATTACCCGAACAGTCCAACAGTGCGAGTGTTTCGTTTTCCGAAAACTGAAGACCGCCGATTAAAATGGCAAAGTACCATTCATCGCAAGGAATTTGTTCCTAGTGATAGCAGCCGAGTGTGTGAGTGTAATTTTGAAAAATAAGATTTTATTTGGTAGATATCCCAGCAGGACTCCAAAACGGGTGAGATCGTTTCTGTATACTTAAATATACCAAGATTGAATGAACACAGCGTACCAACTAAATTTCCTAATTGTCCAAAATACTTATCGAAAACTATAACGCATCTAAAAAGCAGGGAAGAAAAGCTTAGGGAACTAGACGAAATTCGATTTCAGCAAGGTATTACGAAAGCAAGTGCGAAATGTTAAAACATAAACAGCACACAAATTATAATTCTTTTGAAGGGTTCTGTAATTTGTTTTAAGACATTTAAGGGAAAGGTGGTATATGAGACTCTCTTCAGGATTGAAGATACTCCTGTGCCTACATTTACGTGGGCTGTTAAAATGAATAACGATTTAAAAATAAGTACATATTTATATGGACAACCAGTAAGTGTACAAATAGATAAACAGAAAACGCCCTTTTGGTCGAGTAGTGTAAGCGAATTAAGAAATTTAATTGGAAGCATTCATTGTTCAATGACTGTTCTTTCTTTAGACATCGAACAAGACAAGAACCCTTATGATGACCGAGATCCTGAATTTGGGAACCCAAAAAATAGCAACGATTTATCAAAAATAAATCTAGTTCTGAACTTTATTTCAGAATTGCTAAAAAATTAAAAAGTAGACGATGCTAACGCAGAAGCATTACAATTTATTTCGGAGCAGATGAAATTCAGAACTTTGCCAAAAGAACGATACTGATATTCATGTACAAGTATGGTATTTTGTCCAATTGTATATACAATTAGTCCTCATGCCTACAAATATTTTAGGAAGTCATTGGCCAATAATTTTACCCCGTCCTGATATCATCAAGGGTGTGTGTAATAGTTTTTTAACCAATCCCCATACTGGTGAGAAAATAATATGTGGTGACTTATCCTCAAAATATTTTTAAATATTTAAATGACCAAGACAAATATCTTTCTCTGCTAATGGATAAAGTTCATATGGATCCTTATCTTGACTATAAGGGTGGAAATGTGGTTGAGGCATCAGTGAACAATGAATCATTAGCAACATCTGCATATGCGTTCATGATTACAAGTATATGTTCAGATGTTAAAGAAGTTGTTCACATTGCCCCTATATCAAAAATTAATCATGAATTGCTTTTCAATTTTGTCAAAACGAGAAATACTCGCGTAGAGACTAGGATATACAGTCTTTTGTGTACTCAGTTACAATTCAATTAATGGAAAAGCAATGTCTAATTTTTCCCCAAAAAAAGAACTTAATATAGTGTATCCACATCCTGTCGATCCAAAAAGCCATTATTCTATTTCTTTGATTCTGTACACCTTTTAAAATGCATTTTCATTAACTGGCTAAACTCAAAACCTGATCAGACACTTGTATATCCAGACTTTTGCAGCGGCGAAAAAAAAACTGCTTGTTTATCAGGTCTCAAAAAATGCATGACTTAGAACAAAACATCTTACTAAATGGCTATTCTTTGAATTTAAAAGCTCTATATCCATCTAGCTTTGAAAGACAAAATGTTAAACTTGCATTTTGTAATTGAAGGCCTACACAAGATATCCCTAACGCGCAAGATACAGCCGATTTTTTAAAAATAATGCTCAAGTGGTGCAACATAATAAACGTAAAAACACATTTAAAGGAAAAATTTTTGTGTGACATTTTTCAGGAACCTATTTTAAAAAGCAATGTTTTAAGGGATCCAAAACTTGAGTTTTTAGAACTAATGTTAATTTGGTTAGATACCTGGAAACCGGGAGAATTTTTAAAAAAATTAACACGTCAAACTCAAAAAGCTCTATATAATAATATTTATGGTATGTTAGAAATAGTTAAATATGGTTTTGACGAATTAAACTTAAATTGGATGGCTTTGGAAAGTACAGATAGTTGGGAGGGGGACATTACCATATCTCAGTCAGACAACTTTACGAGGCTGAATAAAGACTTCGGATTCAATCAATACTGACACTAAAATCTCGTAAATTTGGGAACTTATCTATAGAGAAATTATACGAATCATCTGAATGTGACGAACAGGGTAGTGTTGAAGACTGTTTTAATAAAATTGACGAAATATTAAAAAATATCTTTATTGAAAAATCTGATGTTGACGACTTAAAAACCCGAAATGCCCATGATTACTTATCTAGGAGGCTATTGTAGCCACATTACTTTAAAGAGACTAAAATGCAATTGTTGCAAAACTTCTTTGATATGCGATAAAGACCTTAATGTTGATAATAATTTTAATCTCATAACTAAGCTAAACAGAGGGTTACTACAACATTCTCGAGATTCTGTTATTCCAAAAAATACGAAGTAACTATGAGAATAAATTCTTGAACATTTTTTCTCAAAAATCATTCGTGACTAAACTCATATTTACTTATACCCTTAAAGAAGAATTTTTAGTTTATTTCGAAGGCTGCAATACGCACTCAGTAAAGACAATTATTGAAATTGTACTTAGCAGTATTACCAATATTTTGATTAAAAACTACTGTAGCAAGGTAAAGGTCATAAAAGGAAATTAAATACATGTTCAAAATAAATGGCCTTAATATATTAACTTCAACTAAAATCCAATGATGAAATGCAGAGACATTCTGCCATCTGAGGATGCATATTATCTAGACTCGTATTTAGGATTATTATAAGAGTATTTTTCTGCTTGTTGTTTAACTGGGTCAAAACGGCTTTAGGTTGGTACCTATTTATTTCGAAAAACTACCAGCGCCTTGGCTTTTTCTTATAGGAGGTGTTGGTAAAGGTCGTATTATTCATTTTCCAAGATATTTCCGTGTATTTACAGATGTTTTATAAAGCAGTTTTTTTAAGTTAACTGGGGGGTCTAAATCTGGAGATCACGGAAACCAAATCCATGGACATTAACATCTTATCAATCGTCATCAAACATTTCGTAAAGTGGCCTGTATATTTGGTTGGTTACTCTGGACATAAAATACCTGCTTCTGGCTATATCAAATTGATTGTAAATTTAATAATATTGAAAAACCATTATTTCACAATCCATATTAGGTTTCGCAGGAGCTGTTGATTTAGGAATTTTAAATAACAATAAAATAAGTCAAATTAATAAAGTCAATCATCCAATAGGGGAAATATTGTTAAAATATAAAAATATATTTACTAGCCTAAGAAAAGTAAATTCTCATTGTAAAATGATTCTAGCTGAACCCAATGTTCCAACAGTTTTTGCTGCGAGGGAAACTCAATTTGCGATAAAAGACATGGTAAAACAAAAAACCCATGGTATTATTAAAAAAATCTCTATACCAACTGACTGAGTTCATCCTATTGTACTTACAAATAAACCCAATGGTGAGATTAGAATTTGTATGGACCCCCGTTCTCTTGATAAATACATTAAAAGAGAATATTTTCAAATTCCAAATTTTCCAGGTTTATTTTCAAAATTAAATAATTCTACAGTTTACTCATTATTAGATGCGTCATCTGAATTTTTACAGATACCCTTAGGGAAATGTTGGTAGAACTACTATTGAATCCAACAATGACTTAATTTTACAAATTTTTAAAAATTATGTTATAAGTGGCTGTCCAAAGCATAAGACGCTTGAAAAAAATGCTGAAATTAAACAATTTTGGTCTATACGTCACGATGTTTTTGTAAACAAAGGTGTACTATTTAAAAAAAAATTATAGTATATTTCCTACATCTCTCAGGCATCAATTTTTACAGCTTGTTCACAAAGCATATCAAGGTGTCAGTGCGTGTCAAAGTTTAGCCAGAGATGCTAATTATTGGCCAGGCATTATGATTGATATAGAAAATTTCGTTCTTTCATGTTTTATTTGTAAAGAATTCTCAAACAATAATACACGACAACCATTAAATCCTCACGAAATTCCAGATTACTCTGGCAAAAAAGTGGAATCGATTTTAAATATTTAAATTTTATTCAGCAAAATATTCCAAGATCATGGTGGCGATCTAATGTTAACTATTATATATCATAACAATACGCGAAAGGCCAATCTACTATCACCTTCAGAACTTTTGCTTGGAAGACCCGCAACTTAATCCCTACACAAAATGAAAATTTAAATTAAGTTTTTTAATATAGTCAAGAGATTCGAAGTAAATTAAGGGTTATCTCAACTTCAAATTTGACAATCAGTTTTGTTTCTAAGTGAAAAGAACCAGTGGAGTAAAGCAACCGTAAGAAAGATAAACAATTTAAATGATTACATCGATGGATATAGGTCATATTTTCGAAGAAAGAGGAGTTGGTAAAATCAATCCATAACTTCAGTTCTCAACTACTTATCACCTCGGGTGATTATTATTTTTTCATGTTCTTATCACCAAGTGGAAGTGAAGCCGCTAATACAGAATCGACCCCAACAATTATCATGTATGGAGCCGGAGCCTGAATTACAACATCCAATACCGTCTAGTAATAGAAAAGTTTTTATGCCTGATTCTCAAAATCGTACGAGCGTAAGAGGAAAGAACGCACAAGCAGATAATTTAAATATCTAACAATAAATAATTATTTTTATCTATATTTCAATAAAAATGTTTTGCGATATAAATTTACACTTATATTTATAGTACTATTTTTGTATTTAAAATTATCAATATGTATGTTACTCGCACTTCTGGTATTGTAATCATGTATGTCAAAGTTCAATATAAATTTTATTTGGCTTTTTTGCAGATTATATTTTATACGATATATTAATTTGCACTTCTAAAGTTTTTATTTGATTTATATTTTAGCAGTAAGGTAAAGTTGTTTAGTTGGATAGAGTCTGTGAAAATTAAATAGAGATTTTATACACTTATTTTGTGTTCTTTATATTCTAGACGTTACAGTTTTATTAGCACATGCCCAAGTAGTTATTAAATATATTAAATATCACAAACACGATTCAATATGAAAATGATGTATGTTTGCCAGTTTAACTAACTTTCAGTGTGTAGACCCAAGTATTTATACAACGACACTTATTGTAAAAAATGTTTATCTAACTTTATTTCTCTTTGTTGCTAGGTTTTCCTTTGCCTTGTTCTTGTGTTTAAAGATCATTCACACAGTCTAAGTTTTGTTAATATGTATTAATTTTCGTCCACTTTACAAATATTTCCAAGTCTTGATTTATTTGGTTTAATATTTCGTCTAGTTGATTAGCTGTATAGAATAAGGCTTCGATCTGCATATGAATAATGCTTAGCATTAAGTGTGATATTTTATAGGTCGTGTACATAAACGTAGTAAAGTGTCGGCCCCAGTATCGTACCTTGTAGTACACCTTTCTTTGTTTCTTTAATTTTGCTTTTTCATCCACTAGTTGCATGGGTTGATTTGTTTGCTTCAAGAAGCTTTCTATTAACTGTAAAGCTTTCCCCCTTATTCTCAGTATGTCTAGTTTTTTTTACAAATGTCAAAAACTAAACTATCAAAAGCTTTAGAGTAATCCATAAAGACGCAATACTTTCCCTTATCTCTTTGCAGTAAAAGCTCCTCCGTAAAGTCAGTAACGGCAGCTTGTGTATTGCTTCCAGCAACACACAAGCTGCAACAGCAACTGTTGTACGTCAATACTGAATGTTAGGTTTGTCTTGTTATTGTTGTAAAAATAATGCCGTCTTCCTTAGGATTTGTATGAATATGTATATACTTTTGTGTGTTGACAAAGTTCCCATATTTAAAAATAGCCCTAAAAGACTAAATATATAGTCGAAACGTCGGCTCTTTTTTAACAATTTTTAGTCAGTAACGGCAGCTTGTGTATTGCTTCCAGCAACACACAAGCTGCAACAGCAACTGTTGTACGTCAATACTGAATGTTAGGTTTGTCTTGTTATTGTTGTAAAAATAATGCCGTCTTCCTTAGGATTTGTATGAATATGTATATACTTTTGTGTGTTGACAAAGTTCCCATATTTAAAAATAGCCCTAAAAGACTAAATATATAGTCGAAACGTCCACTCTTTTTTAAGAATTTTTTTTTATTTCTGTCCTAAATCCGCTACCCATTTATTCTTAAATTTACTAGGACGTTATATTTCACATTATAATGTTTACTATTAACCGCTGTTTTATGATCTTCCCACAGATTTTGCTAAACGTCGAAAGCAGAGGTTGGTAATTTTCCATTAGTTTTTTGACTCCCTTTTTGAAAATTGATGTTATTTGTGCTGTTTCTATTTCTTCTGGAAATATTCCTTCTTCTAGCATTTTGTTTATTAATTTAGTTATTGTGGGAGTCAAGTATGATTCTGCAGCTTTGATGTCGTCAGTGGTTATTTTTTCCATTCCTGGACTTATTTGCCACTACTTCATGTTTTTAATTAGCAGGTTATAAAAATATGCTCTTATTAGTGTTTATTGAGAAAATGTTTTGGAATCTCGCCTCATGTAAAGTTATAAGCCCCTCTGCATGTTGTCTGTGTTCATGGTTTCTTGTTGTGGAGGTTTGTAGGACTTTTCAAATAATTTTGTGTATTTTCCTTGGACTCCTTTTTGTAATTTTAAAATTTTGTATGATAATACTGCTTTTTTACATCTTGCATTACTTTGTTAACATGCTTTTATACCTTTTAAACTCCTGCATATATCCTGTATTTTCTTGATTTTTTTTATTATTTTAATATATTTTTTTTGTTTCTCATCCAACTTTCCCAGAATATTTTTATATTTATTTCTTTTGTTTGGATTTGTTCACGTATAAAATTTGTATATTTATTTTTATTTAAAAATTATTTTATTTTTTTATGACTCTATTTCTTTTCATAATTTTGTTTTCACTGTTATTTCTATTAATATGTAATCACTCAGTGACTACTATTTTATTTTAGCGTCCAAGATGACTTTGTTCGGATTATTTGATGTTAGTACCTGATTAGATAGATTTAGTTTCACGATGCTGATCAATTGTAGCAGCAAAGTCCTAATGTATTTTATTCACGCTCATTACTCCGTATATCTCCAATGTTTGTTTATAAGTTCTTTTGTCATTATTAGTTTCATCGAGCAAATTTACGTGGTGTCCGAGCAAAAATTATATTTGTATAGTTTTTAAGTGAATCTTCCAAATTATCCATGTAGTCTAAAATTGAATTAGGTTTTCATATAGAAAACTATATGATATTTAGCTTTAATATTGACAGTTTCGCACAGTTGTGTTTGTTAGATGATAGTATTTATTTCTTCTGTGGCATACTTATTTTTTATTACTGTCTTTATGTCACTTTTCACAAAAATTGATGCGCCTCCGTCTCTTCTATTTTGACAAGAATGTAACCTTCATAACCAGATAGACTGTAATAATTTTCTTCGCCGTTCTGGAGCCAGATTTCTTCTAACGCCAAAACATGTTTTACTTTAGGTTGGTTCTTTAAAAATCCCTTTATTTATTCAGATTAGTTTTTAATTCCCAATATGTATATCAACAATATTTAAATTCTCTATTGATTCTGCCATCGCAGAGAAAAAAAAGAACAATAAACTTAGACACATTCTGATATAATTCACTCACTAATCCACTCTAGCCTTTTTTTGCTAGATCTTCGATTTGTTGGATAGTTCTAATTCTGATCTTGTTTAAACTAACATTTCCTCTAATATATACTTTTCCAGCTTTACAGCAAATGTTAAGTACATAGTTTTTTATTGCATTTTTAAATAAAGTGTGTTTCCCTGGTAAGAACTTCATTTATATAAATTAATATCATATCTATCGACATTACACATGGTGGTGAGTTGTAAAGATCTATTTTTCTCGATAATTGAATTTTTCTCGGCTTCTTTTTCTAGTTGTATCAATGTTGACGATTTTTTTTTTGTTATTGGATTTATAGCTCCTATCTCTTCAATCTCTTCGGTTTTGATTTCGGGTATTGCGTAAGTCAGTACCTTCATAATCTTATCTTTTTTATTTGCAACTCCTGAAATGACAAAATTCCTTTTCCTTTTATTCATATTCCTAACATTTCTTTCTTGTAGTAAAATTCTTTTTTTAGACATTCTGTTTCATGTTTAGACTTCTTAAACACGGTCTCGCTAATATCACTAATCTTGCGTTGTTCTTCATGTTTATCACTGAGAAATTGTAAAGAATATTTGACATCATTTATTTCATTTTTAAGCGATCATATACGATGTTAGGGCCGCCTCAACCTCAACATTTTCCGATATTATTCTTAGAGCATAGCACTGATGTGAAACATTTGTAGGAACAAATTCAACGTAAATTATCCAGTTCAAACGTGCATCAATATTCACTACCGTTAATTTTACATTCTTTGACGTTTCAAGCAATTGATTGTTCGAAAAGGTGTTAAGGTTAGTGTTAGTTTTGCTTCCAAACAAGAGAAACGGAGTTTTTGAAATGTTTAGACATTTTTTGACAACAAGTATTTCTCAGGAGAATCCGCAGGAGCACTTACCTTTGTAATAAGTAACTTATGATTGTCACCGCTAAATATAAGTGTTATGTGATCCGCATAAAGAATCCTATACTCACGGGATACATCACTCAATTCCTTCATATATAGAGTATATATAATAGCAAGCTCAACCTTAAAGCACACCTCGGGTTACACTTATTTTTGCAGATTTAAATATTTCACCATTTTAAGCTCCCTCCACCACTCTTTGCATGCGATTAGTCAAGTAAGATCTGACTAAATCTAAAGCTACACCACGTATTCCATACGTTTACAAAATATTTTATGATTGACAGCCTCAAATGCCTTAGAGAGGTTCATCAACATAGCCATAGTTTGTCATTCTGACCATCATGCAATGCAAAAACTATGGATTCTCTTCATCAGTAATGTTTATACCAAAGAACCCTAGAGGTAGAGCAATTTTTACGAAAATTTCCAGTAGATTCACTCCACTACATTCTACGGAATAAATAGCTTCCTGAAATAGCTCAAAAGCAGATATTTTTGAGTATACATTGTATACTAAAAAATATCCATAGCAGTTATTTATTTGTAAATTGACAACATTTGGGTTCAATTGTTGCTACTGATTTTTCTTTTAAGGAATCGATTGGGAACATCGACCCGATGTCAAATTATTCTGTTTGAATGAAAATTAATTATTGTTATTGTTTCTATTTTATTAGTTTTAAAATTTTAGTTCTGTCTAGCTAGGTTAGTAATTACAGGATCATTATTAGGAGCTTATTTAGTATCTGTCTATTAAAAACTTTAAAAATTGAAATATATAGTAATATAAATGCTACTAAATATATTTATAAAGAAGCTCACATGAAAGTGGTTTGCAATTATCCACAACCGTCAAGTCTTGACGGGATGCAATTAATCGTTGAATAGTTTTCAGACGTCCACTCGTTTTATTGAAAAAGGTGTTCGATGTCTTGACAAAAGGTAACCTAAATTATTAGAACATATATTGTCAATTAGAATTTAAATTGCTCAGAAATAAACAAAAGAGTATGTTTTGAAAGTATATTTGCAAAAGAAGCTGCACAATATAATCTCTAAAATAATGCTTACCAATTATAAACGTTCTATAAAATAATCTCCACTTTATAGTTAATATAAAATATAATTTATCAAAGCTTTATATTCTAGAATACTAGATTTGGTACTTCTTCGTACACAGCCTAAAATTATGTATCAATCAGTTAAATTAAAAAAGTAGATATATTATAAATATCAAGTTGTAATTTTAATCGTTGCACCAGCCGAAATATTTTGTATCTGTTTGCTGGTAAAACTCACTACAATTTTTCTTTCGCCAATCTTTTTACCGGTGAAAGTATGCGAAAATGTTACTTCTTCCTGCGGATCAAGGTCGCGATGTTTGAAACTTCTGGGCTTTTGCAATCCAGGACCTTCAACAGTGTAAATGCAGTTTGTTAATGAGATGTCTAGTGGATTTTTGAAGCTGAAATAGAAAATACAATGTTCATTACTTGTGTAATAACTTACCTATATCTGTTGGATTTAATAGTAAGGCACTAGAATAACATGTAAAGTAAGGAAAGGATGAGGATCAAAAATCAGAAAGCTCTATATCCTCTTATTAAATTACTAAACCACTCTGAATTACTATTTTGCAAACAATAAAAAAACATACCTAAATAGATACTCTGATAGACCTTATTTCCA
>JAUTXW010004421.1:622500-783995 GCA_030620095.1 Kuschelorhynchus macadamiae | reverse complement strand
TCATAGCATGTGATGATTACAATAATGCTTTTCTTTGTGAAAATTGATATTTTGATAAAATCAACATTTTTCAGTGATTTCTACTTAATAATTATTTTTTATATTAAACATTAAGCAAAACTATTTTAGTAGTGCAAAAGTTTTTAGAAGGTCAAAATAAAAAACAATTTTTTAATTAGTTATAAGTATTTTATACAATTATAATTCACCTACTTATAAAATATAGTCAAACATTAAGTTATTATTAATAAAAATAAAAATGCCCGTAAATCCAATAACTTCGACAAAAGTTATCGCTGTTTTGACAGCTGAGTATTTGGCAAAAGTAATTGAAGTACAAGTACGAAATACTTACGAAAGTGTATCACAGTCAAGTAACAAGTACTTTTTCAAATTTCAAAAGCATATAAAGTATCAACAAACTGGTAATTGAACTTTATTTTTGCATCCAAGTGAAGTACTCGAAGTATTCGCAGCTAGTAATTGGTACCAATTTACTGCAGATAAAATGTATGTAGGTTGCCTTATCCTTATCTGAAAAAATTCTCGTGCTCCGGGAAAAAAACTAAATCAAAACAAATCTAGCCCTGATGAAGACAGGGAGAGTGTCGAAACATCGGAAATCAATCGTTTAAAATAATAAACAACCTTTCGCCCAAACAAGCTATTGTATTATTTAAGAGTTAGATACGTAGTGGACGTGAAACGAACAAAACAGTTAAAAGTATTTTGCAGATATTTGCGAATTTTTGGACAAATGTCGAATTAAGTTTGTATTTCCAAAATGTCTATCCTGACGTCGCATCAGCAAGGAAAACCTTGAAAAAGTTTGAATATCAATTTTTTATAAATGAACATTTCTGCTTTCTTTTATCAAACTCGATTTTAGGGTAGAGCGGGGCAGTTTCGGACGCATCCGGAAACCCCATTTGCAGGGGCGGACAGGCATGGGGTACTTGCGGACAAATAAAGTTAGTACTGTTATTTGCTGAATTACGTGATATTTGCAGTAGCGAATCAAAGGTATTAACAACTAAACTTTCTTTCAATAACATAAAACAATGTAGGTCTCAAAATGTGAAATTTTATTCAACGTTATAATTATAAAAACTAACATTAAATTTTAAAAATCGTGCTGTGCCTGATGCAGAGGTAGGTGCAGGAGATTTGCAAACAATGTCCCTTCTGTGAACGGAAGAAATATCGTGAATTTCAGGAAAATGAAACCCGGTCTCGGACTTCCTCAAAAATTTTACTGAATATTCCACTCATGTACAAATTTTCTCGTAAGACTGGTGGTGTTTTCGAAAAATTATGGCGGAAATACCACGTCGTCTAGGAAACATGGTGTTTCCACTTACCTGGTTAGGTGTGGTTACAAACCTAACCAAAAAATGAAATCTTGACAATATGAAACCTGCTTTTGAGAGACGCTAGAGTCCCTAGAAACTGATTTTTTTTAAGCATCTTTCAAACATTTTTGAAAAGTTGTCAATATAAATAATCGCTTTGGGCTGGATAAGAAGAGGGAAATTGGTGAAAATATAATTGGAAGGCGGTTGTTACAAAATTAAAATTTCTGAACTTGAAATAGGTAAGTATTCGCATTCGATTTAATAAGCTTGGTTTCCTTGTGTATGATTCATAAGATAACATCCTAAATACCATTCGTGTAAAAATGTAACCAATAATTTTTAAGCATAAATATGTTATCCCGCTCATGACTTCGCCGACATGGTGGACGACTTTCCTTTTTAGGGAAATCTTACTAATAAATAATCGTTACAAGAAATGGTTTCGTCATCCCAAAGTGCAGTTAATTCGTCAGCATCCTCTGAATCGATATCCATGCCCCAAATTTTCCATATCAGAATCCGAATAGTAATTTGAAAATTTTTCCTTTTTTACTTGTAAACTCTACTTCTGACTCTGATGATGCTAGTGTCAGAGGCTCGTTTACACTTCTTTGTTTTTTCTGTTTGGCTTTCCCTATTTTCATTTTAATTTGCTATGAATTTCCAGGATTGGTCAACATATAATCATTAAAGGCTTTACAATGCTGCTTGAATGGACCGTAGATTCCTTTGTCGAAGGCTTTGCATTCAGGTGGGTGCAATGAGGTGGAAAAAATAACAACACAATTCCGTTTTCTCGAGCATAACGAATTGCTGCAACTGACACATGACTTTCGTGATTGTCTATTATTAATAGGATCGGATTTGTAGGACCACTACTTGTACATTTCTTAATGTGTTCTAACAAAGTCACGAACATTTCCGCTGTCATCCAGCCCGTTTTGGTTGCGTATCCAACAGCGCCAGGTACAGCACCAAACAAAAAATGGTCCTTGATTCGAACACGAGGATATAAATATACGGGCGAAAGGAAGTCACCTGCCGCCGAAATGATACCACAAAATGTAACGAGGGTGCCTCTCTCGGTCGAAACACATTGGCCTACTGTTCTTTTGCCAGTTTCTGCTATTACCCTCGGTAATACGGTGGTTATACCGGTTTCATCCGTATTCCAAATACGGTTCGGTTGAAATGTATATTTACCCTGCACCTCTGCATAGTTTTTGAAAAAGAGCTCCACATTTGATATATTGAAGACCGAGGCTCTGGCTACACTAGTGTTCTCAGGTTTGCGATATGAGAGTCGAGGGTGACGTTTCATGAATAGCCCCATCCATTCCTTTCCCGCCATTTTGTTTTCCACCTATTTTTCTCTAGTCGAACAGCATATTCGTAGGCCAGTTTGCGAGCAGTTTTATATGTTAAACCATACATCATACTAGACGAATTTTTTCAAGTATAACTCCAACTCAGCTTCTTCTTGAATGGAAAATACTAGTCTAGTTGCACATTTTTGAATATAGCCGTGTCTCCGCTTCGGTGCATTCAGTGCCAGAATCTCCCGTCTCTTCTCGTTTTTTAGCTTTAGATACCCAATCAAACAGAGTGGACTTTTTTATGCCAAAGTTATGCGTTATTCATTGTTTCTTCAGCTACTTCTGCATATTTGTTTTTCTTAACGTAATTTCTTACCATCCTAAAAACAGAACAATTCTCTGTATAACAAACCAAGAGTGCGAAATTATAGATATATGGGGCAGATTCGGACAATCCGAATCTGCCCCATTCTCAATGTCCGAATCTGCCCCGCATGTACATATTGAGTTTTATCAAAAACTACAAAAATTTCTACCAAAGCAAGGTTATGTGTATATAATCAAAAGAGTCGCATACAGCTCGAAATTGAAATCTAATCTTTATAGCAAATGATGTACAAGCTTACGAATGGATTGTGAAATACTTACTTTGTGGTGTCAAATTAAAACAATCACAAAAAATTTTAAAATTTGCTTAGCTTCTTCAACGAACATTGCCGGCAAAATAACACTACTAACTGAAACTATTCTGAAGATGGCACTTCAGTGTATCATCTAAAAGGCGGTAAATTTGAAATGTCCGGAGGTGCCTCGCGTCCGAACCTACCTCGCCCTACCCTACTCAATTTCTTGATCTAGGGCCAAAAAATGTAAAACTATGTTTTATAGCAAAAATAAGGAACTTATGACCTTTTTAATAGTTTTTGAATTAGCTGGTACCGATACGCATGTACGGTGGCTTGAAACCAAGGGCGGAATGTGAAATAATTTCTTATATTTGAGACACTTTGTATACTACATAAGCATATGTTTATAATTTTAGAATCGTCTCAGCGAACTCTTCAATTTGTACCTATACAATGAATTATAAAAATTTATTTTTATGTTGAACATAATAGCGTACTATTTCCGTCATTATGTTTTTTATAAACCTAATAGCCGAAAAACCTCGTTCACTATATTAGTTTCTAATTAATTGAATGTACTTTTGACATTTGAAAGTAATCTTTTGAAAACTTATTATGTTAGCGGAACAGTTAGTATCCCTAATAAAATATCCCCTGCGGGCAACAAGGGCAAATGTAAATACATCGCCTCCAACGACGGAAATAACATAAACCCAGTTGTTTACATTTGGAGGAATCAACATTAACCTTGGTTTGCCAAACCGTTACTGTGGCCAGATTATAACGAATATCATCCTTTATACTATTAACTAAATAAACAAGGAATTACAGAAATTCCCTGTATAAATTTCCATATAGAATATTTTAAAACTGATAATTAAATAGCTTATTATAAATAAATCAAACCGAATCTGTTATCAATGTAATTTAAATAGTCTGAAAATATTATTACTTATTTCAAGAAATAAAGCCCAGAATAATCGGCAACGTCGGAATTCTACCTTTTTCTAGTATACTACAGATTTCTTTCGGGATCATTCGGGAGACGTCGAAGACGGTCGTAGTCATTCATGATTTCGACCTATTTGATGCGCGTTGTTGTAATTGTTCTAGTTGGTGAAATAAGTGTTTTTCAGAAATCCAAGTGTTTTGAGTGGCTATTTTAAAGAATCTGTTTAAAAAACTTTAAGAAAATGGTGCGAACTTGCTTTATTTGCAGAAAAAGAAACGATTTAAACCCAGAAGTTTGTTTTTGAAGGTAAGTAAGGTTATGTCATACCAGTGCTGTAGTTGAAAGGTAAAATCACGGTCTAATACCGTTCTTATATTTGCAAATGAAGTATTGTTTTTGTATTGCACATTTCCGTTGGGCTTAAATTAATTTTTTATAACTTCAACTTATCTATAAAGTCGAAGACATTGATGATAAACGGAGTACAGTGTTTTGCTAATTAATATATTTGTGAAAAGTCTGAAATATTCCTCTAAAATTTATCAAACCACCTTTTTTGAGAGGTTAATAAACAACATAAATATACTATTTGTTAAAGCATAGGTACTAAATTTTAATTGAGTAAGCTGTAAGACCCACTATTTTATGTTGTCATTAATTACTCCAGGATGGCTTGCATTTTGGATGAAATTTTCAAGGAATATTTAGGGTAGTGTCGGAGTTCTCATATAGCAAGCATATACAAAAATGAAAATAGCGCAATAGCGTAACTTTTCAATTTTCATTTACTATAGATTTTCTTTAATGAATTTGAAATGCTTTAATGTATTGCCTAAAAATTTGGTTTTTAAAAATAAATAATCAAAAATGTAAATAAATACCATCCTGAGGTACATTATCCCAACTAGGGAGAGTCTGTTTTTATCAGGGGATTTCGGTAATATAAATAATAATGTAATATATTATAATGAATGTTAAAAATATTAAACATCTTGGCACAAAATATTTATATTGTCAGTAAGTGAAATGTATAGCGTGGAAGGTGGATGGTGGGGAAAAAAAGGGGTAAATTGAGGGATAAATACTGTAAAGATGTTGTTTTTCATAATATGGTTTTTATGGTTTTTAAGGACACGAAGTTCAATTTTGTATTCATATTAATATTGGGCCATGTTTATTGCTGATTTTCTGTAAATATGAATTGATCCAATACACGTAAAGGTGGTGCATTTTTATATAATATTACTTGCCGCAAGCCTGGCAAACTTGTAAAAAAGTAGTGGACCCAAATTTTACCTAACTTCGCGTAAATGGAACTAAAATGGGTTGGAAAAAGGGTGAAATCAAAATGTTTTGAAAAAATAAACCCGATTTCAAAAATAGGTTGCATTAAAAAGTGATAATTATATTTTATTACATATTTCCTATGAAGTCGGTGATAAGCTGATAAAGAAAGGTATTAAATAAGCATTATACTCTTAGTATAGACATCAAAACACAAAATGGGTCCATGTAACAAAATAGTTTTATCTTCATCTTTAGTAACAATAGTAATAAGAACTCATTCTGTTATTGGTTGTATTTTGTCATGGAAATGCTTGTTCTTTAATGACTAAGCTTATTGCTAATAATAAATATTGCCACATGAACTATTACATAAATATGTTTTTTGCAGGCACGTAGCCAGGATTTCAGTTCTAGGGGATCCAACCCTGTCAAAACCAATTCAATGACAAAAAAATTATAAAGAAGAATTCTTTTTTATTTCACTTGTTGCTAGTCTCCCTGCAAGTGCAACAAAATATGAAAAAAGTTGCAAAAAAACTAGTGATTTGCCAATATCTATTAAAACATTGCAGGTAGATCAATTATGAAAATGTAAAAAATTATAGTTATATCTTGAACAAATAGGACGTTGGCGACTTTTGCTTAATATTTTTAGGTTTTATATATTTAATAGTATTTTAATAAATAAGTGCTTAGTCACTTTGTTAATATCGAGGTTAATGTGCTGTTATCTTCCATAGAGGGTCTGGAACCATATTGCTACATTAAAAATCTGGATTTCTTTAATCATAAATGTATTCATCTTTCTTTTTAGTACTTTCTCGAAATTCCTAAACTACTTTTAATGAGTATTTCCTTAAAGTTTTTCTTTTTTGAGAATTCTAAATATTCCTCACTGTCAAAATCGAATATTTTTTGGAGATAATTTTTTTCAATCCCCAAAGGTAAATTCAATAATTTTCTTATTCCTTAAATCGTGTTTTGTATACGTAAAGATAAGAACTTCAAAATTGTGTAAATATGGATCACGAAGAGAAATTTTCAGCAGCTACCATATGTTCTAAGTTTAATAATAATAATTTTTGTTAAGATTATCATAAATTTGGTCTCGGCACGCATTCGCAATTTTGCTTATGACAGGAGATTTTTGTGGAAGAAAAATTAAATTTATTTTCCTATCGATTTATGTTAGAAACTGTCGTACTTACGAAAAAATCATTAGGTGCGTCTTTGTTTAGGGTAGCCTTTCTTAATTTTTTACATTTACATATTTGCGAAACTTCTTTGCAATCGCAGAATGTCTAACAGTGTAAACTTGGACTTAGAAAAGCAAGAAAAAAAATAGCAGAACCAATATGGAACTGCTAATCAGCAGTTGTGGAATTCTACTTTCTTACTACTACTTTTTTACCCCCTAGACTACGTGCTCTGGCTGGTCTTTTGCCATATATAATTATTGATACAATTATATTAAATCAGCTTCTTGCTAACCTAAAGTTTTATATATATATATATATATATATATATATATATATATATATATATATATATATATATATCCTCTAAATTTCCGATTTTGAAAATTGTCACTGAATCATTTAAATATGTAATAGACGAGTTTAATTATTATATAAATAATGAAATATTAAATTAATATGCTGTTACTTTTGTTTTGTCGATAATAGTTGTTTGTTATTATATCAAACCGTTTATAAATAAATTATACCAAACTTTTTAAACTTTGTTTTATTTTTATAAACCACGTGTCCGGGTGAAAATTTATAAAGTGCAGCACCACTGTCAACCTTGTTATTTAAATTTTTATAAAAAAAAATTAAGTTTCAAATATAGTGTAAAATATTATACAGGGTGCTTCAGAATCACCAAAAAGTTTTGATGATTTTATTTTTAAACATCTTGCATTTTAATGCATTTATTTACTTTTTTATTATTGATTTCCTGATAAAAGTTGGTGGTTCAAAAAAAATATTTTTGATAGTAATAAACTTTAGATCAGGATGTTCAAAAAAAGAGGATTTCACTAACAATTTCAAAAAAATAAAATTTTTCTGACGGTCGTTTAAAGGGCCATAAAAAATCGTAACTATAAACTGAGTAAAATTTTTTATATTATAGTTATGGAGATATTTAAGGTCAAACAGCAAAAAAACATTTTCTATTTAAATCTTTCCTTAGCTATTACAAATATGACATAACTAATACTAAACCTTTATTTACGATTTTTTACGGCCGCGGCAGTCACAAAAATTTTAATTTTTGAAATACCCTTTTCGTATTTTTTGAATGCCCTGTATATAGACTTAAAGTTGAATATTGTGAAAACTATTTTTTCGATAAACACACAAGTTTTATCAAGAAGAAAGTTTTTCGAGAAATTGATAATAAAAAAGTTTTCTACATAATATCTAAATTAATTGTTTTCAATTTATTATTAAAACTCTCAATTTTGCAATGTGAAGTCGTTCCTGTTCATCTTAGAACAAAAAAACTGTCGTATCCACCATACTAATATTTGGGCTCAAAAAAATATAGTAAATAATACATTATCTCAAAAATAGCTACGCCACTGGTGAGCCTCGCTAGATAGATATCTGACAGCGTTGCAATTTTCACCGCAAACTATTCTTTATGCGATCAGTCCGTCTTTTTTCCACTCATACAGAACAACAAATTGATGTTTGATTCTATTTATTTCATTTTTATGAATGAAATGCGGGGTCTATTTCTTTTTAACGTCATTGAAATAAACCTCCTGCTAGTTAAAATAAATATATATTCAAGAAGAAGATACCATCGTTGTTGCAGTTTGCTGTTTCGAGATTAAGTGGTCGCAGAATTGGTGAGATAAAATGTTTAATTCAATTTGTACTGACAATTATATTTGATAACATTGTAAATTATATTTTACGAAGAAGCCTACAGAGTACGTTTGATTTTACTTATCTTAGTTAATTTCAGTATTGTGATAGGGTTACCAGCTAGGCCTCAAATAAATAAATAAAATAAATAAATATTTTTAAATATAATAAATAACCGCTCGATAACCCTGCTATAAGAACTAAAACTGCAAAATATTAAAGCTACGGTAAAGCACGGTGGAGGTGGAGTCATATTATGGTGGTGTATGTCGTTTGCAGGAGTAAGTAATATGCATTTTATAGAAGGAAATATGAACTAATACATGTATTTGGATATATTAAGACAGCATCTTCTTGCGTGTGCCCAAAAATTGGACTTTGTTGAAAATTATCGGTTTTATCACGAAAACGATCCAAAGCACACGTCATATCGGGTTCGAAGTTAGTTGCTTGATAATTCCCTAAATATCATCAAAACATGAGCCCAATCACCAGATTTAAATGTAATTGAAAAGTTGTGGTTGACATTAAAAAATAAAGTTAATAGTGCATCAATACCAAACAAAAGTGAATTTAAAGTACAAAATTACCGAAGCTTGGAACACAATTTCACCTGAGTACACCAGAAAATTACTTGAATCAATGCCTAGACGTCTGCAGGCTGTAATTGGTAATAATCAAGGAGGACCAACAAAGTATTAGCAAGCCGGTTCTTTTAATTAGTTTAAATTAAATGTTTTAATTGGTTTAAATTAAATTTTTTTCCTTGTTGATTGTATTCTTCTTAATTTGCATAATTTAAGCTGTGACACTAAAATCTCATATAATTTAATTAAATATCTATTGTTATTTAAATATAATATAATTAATGCAAGAAATTAATTTATAATGTGAATATATATAATAATAATATATAATATGAATATATAATAATATATATATAATAATATATAATATATATATATATATATATATATATATTTATATATATATATTATATATATATATATATATATATATATATATATATATATATATATATATATATATATATATATATATATATATATATATATATATATATATATATATATATATATATATATATATATATATATATATATATATATATATATATATATATATATATATATATATATATATATATATATATATATATATATATATATATATATATATATATATATATACATATATTTATATATATATATATATATATATATATATATATATATATATATATATATATATATATATATATATATATATATATATATATATATATATATATATATATATATATATATATATATATATATATATATATATATATATATATATATATATATATATATATATATATATATATATATATATATATATATATATATATATATATATATATATATATATATATATATATATATATATATATATATATATATATATATATATATATATATATATATATATATATATATATATATATATATATATATATATATATATATATATATATATATATATATATATATATATATATATATATATATATATATATATATATATATATATATATATATATATATATATATATATATATATATATATATATATATATATATATATATATATATATATATATATATATATATATATATATATATATATATATATATATATATATATATATATATATATATATATATATATATATATATATATATATATATATATATATATATATATATATATATATATATATATATATATATATATATATATATATATATATATATATATATATATATATATATATATATATATATATATATATATATATATATATATATATATATATATATATATATATATATATATATATATATATATATATATATATATATATATATATATATATATATATATATATATATATATATATATATATATATATATATATATATATATATATATATATATATATATATATATATATATATATATATATATATATATATATATATATATATATATATATATATATATATATATATATATATATATATATATATATATATATATATATATATATATATATATATATATATATATATATATATATATATATATATATATATATATATATATATATATATATATATATATATATATATATATATATATATATATATATATATATATATATATATATATATATATATATATATATATATATATATATATATATATATATATATATATATATATATATATATATATATATATATATATATATATATATATATATATATATATATATATATATATATATATATATATATATATATATATATATATATATATATATATATATATATATATATATATATATATATATATATATATATATATATATATATATATATATATATATATATATATATATATATATATATATATATATATATATATATAAAAAAACTTAAAATTAAATTAAATATGACAAATAATTAAAAAATCGTTTTAATTTTATGAACACGCATCCCAAGAAAAGAAGTACCTAATTACAATATATATTTGAAGGTTCAAGAAAAATATTATATATATATTCATATTATAAATTAATTTCTTGCATTAATTATATTATATTTAGATAACAATAGATATTTAATTATATTATATGAGATTTTAGTGTCACAGCTTAAATTATGCAAATTAAAAATAATACAATCAACAAGGAAAAAAAAAATTTAAACCAATTAAAACATTTAATTTAAACTAATAAAAAGAACCGGCTTGCTAATACTTTGTTGGTCCTCCTTGATTATTATCAGTTACAGCCTGCAGATGTCTAGGGATTGATTCAACTAATTTTCTGGTGTACTCAGGTGAAATTGTGTTCCAAGCTTCGGTAATTTTTACTTTAAATTCATTTTTGTTTGGTATTGATGCACTATTAACTTTATTTTTTAATGTCAACCACAATTTTTCAATTACATTTAAATCTGGTGATTGGGCTGATGTTTTGATAATATTTGGGCAATTATAAAGCAACCAACTTCGAACCCGATGACGTGTGCTTTGGATCGTTGTCGTGATAAAAACGATAATTGTGAACAAAGTCCAATTTTTGGGTACTCGCAACAAGATGCTGTCTTAATATATCCAAATACATGTACTAGTTCATATTTCCTTCTATAAAATGCATATTACTTACTCCTGCAAACGACATACACCACCATAATATGACTCCACCTCCAGCGTGCTTTACCGTAGCTTTAATATTTTGCAGTTTTAGTTCTTAGCAGGGTTATCGAGCGGTTATTTATTATATTTAAAAATATTTATTTATTTTATTTATTTATTTGAGGCCTAGCTGGTAATCCTATCACAATACTGAAATTAACTAAGATATGATAAGTAAAATCAAAGGTACTCTGTAGGCTTCTTCGTAAAATATAATTTACAATGTTATCAAATATAATTGTTAGTACAAATTGAATTAAACATTTTATCTCACCAATTCTTCGACCACTTAATCTCGAAAAACAGCAAACTGCAACAACGATGGTATCTTCTTCTTGAATATATATTTATTTTAACTAGCAGGTGGTTTATTTAAATAAAAGATTTGGTTTTTAAAAACAGCTTAAAAATCTATTAACAAAAGTAAAGGAAGTGAAATACTGTACAAAAATAATCCTTAAAATTAATAACAAAAAAAAGTATTTAAATCTAGAAAATGACGGCATTTTCTTAAAATCCCCAATCTTAGTACAAAAGAAAAAAAACAAAAATATTTAAATAAAATTTAACTCTTAAAAACAAGTCATTCCCCAAATAAATCATAGAATGAAAATAAAATATCTTTGAAAATCTCTCAACTTTAATATCCCACTGTATATGTAAAGCCCCATAAAATACCACAAAAGAAGAATTTAAAACCAACTATAAGAAACGGATCTCTGACACAGACTGAATCTTGTTTTAGAAAACAGAAAAAAGGTCGGCACCTAAATTGACAAGAACTGCCTCTCGTTGGCTGAAGTGCATTGTTTCGTTATAAACGCACTCTGATCCTTAATTAATAAATACTTCATAGGTGTCGCCTAGAGTTCTACTTTATGTATGTAATTGAAAAAAAATAGTTACATTTCCGTCTCAATAGGATAAAACTACCTTCTACATAAATGTCTAAAACTTAAACTAACTTATTACGTGAATTACAAAATACTCTATTGTATTTTTAACATAGTAAGTTGTGGATTCGTAGTCCTGCACGGATGGAAAAATATTATGTGTTTTCATTCCGGGTGTACATCCGTTCATCGCTCTCGGTCTGAAAAGAACAATTTTGCTGACATTTCGCCAAAATCGCGTTTGGCATTTTCGAAGCTTTCTGTTTAGCGTCCGAATGAAGACTGATTGAGTCTAGTATTAGTAGAAAATGGATTTTTTTGGGATGGCCGCTAAAACAATGGAATTTGCCAAACTATAGACACGTGTTCCTGACTTAAGATCTTCATCAGTTTAGTCAACTAGTTCAAAGGCCAGTACAACTAGCGCCAAAATGAATACACAAATAGGCACCAACAGGAGCAAAACCGACATTTGTGATTACCAAGAGAACATCCGAAAGCTTCGCCGGACTTGTTACTCTATTTACCACGGAGCAGCATATAGCCACCTGTGGCGAAACTCATAATCCAAAAGTAGTAAATCAAAAGTATCAAAATATTAGCGCGGTAAGAACTAGTATATAGTTGAAAATGGACTTTTTTTGGGATGACCGCTAAAACAATGAAATTTGGCAAACTATAGGCACGTGTTTCTGACTTAAAGTTTTCATCAGTACAGTTAACTAGTTGAAAGACGAGTACAACTAGCATTAAAATGAATACACAAAACAACATTAGAGTCACCAAACAGGTGCAAAATCGACATTTGTGTTTACCAAGAGAATATCCGAAATCTTCGCCGGACTTGATACTCTATTTAGCACGGAGCTGCATATAGCCAGCTGTGCAATTCATAACCAAAGAGTAGTAAATCAAAATTAGAAAAATTTTAGCGCGGCAAGAACTAGTATACCTATAGTAGAAAATGTGTTTTTTTTTGGAATGACCGCTAAAACAATGGAATTTGGTAAACTATAGACACTTAAGGTCTTCAATATATATATATATATATATATATATATATATATATATATATATATATATATATATATATATATATATATATATATATATATATATATATATATATATATATATATATATATATATATATATATATATATATATATATATATATATATATATATATATATATATATATATATATATATATATATATATATATATATATATATATATATATATATATATATATATATATATATATATATATATATATATATATATATATATATATATATATATATATATATATATATATATATATATTACTTACAATTTTGTCATAGAAAGTTTGGCTACGTCTTGGATTTCTTTATTTTCAAGTAAATCTGAAGTCGGAACTTGGTTATGGCCCAAGATATTTTTGCCAGATTCAATCAATTCTGTAAAAACAAAAAAAAACTGTAAAAATTTCCGGAATAATAATTATAGCCCTGCAGCTCTAAAGATGATCCATTTATTCTGCGGATGATATAACCATTGCTGTCACTGAGAAAAACAATGGAAATGTCATATCATTTTTCCCTAGAACAAGATCTAAATTGACTTACATCCTGTCGCTAAGGGTAACATACAGTTTTGGAAATGTGTGGATAAATTATTATACACCTTACTATATTTTATAAGTTTAAATTCTTGTCAAACAGTATACGATTTTAATGCCTCCAAAGCCACATATTAGAGACTGCTTTCTTTATATATTATGAAGCTCCTTATTTACTAGGTGGTCAAAAGTTTAAGACAAATGGAACATTTTTCATCTCAGAAAATTGTAGTCCTGTGATAAATTTCTGCAAAAAGTTAAAATAGTTTAGACAGTTTAAATAGTTGTAACTGAGAACCGATTAGGGCTCGGAAACAGAAAAAATAATTAAAATGGTGAAACTTTTGCCCCATTGTGCATAAGACAATGAAAATTTACTTACCACCAATTCTCATTCGTTTAGCAGGTGCAGTATATGCAGAAGTGCTTGTAAATGGAGGCATCATCCCTGTTGTGTTTAGACTTAGAAGCTGCTTCGGGAGAAATAAAAATAAAACCTAAAATTTTACAAACATAAATTTTAAAATATAATTAATTTTCTATTGTATTTTGAAGAATAAAATAAATTATGGGCTTATTAGATTTTAAAATTGAATAGAAAGACAGAAATTAAGAGGCAATAACCAAAGAGAGATATACACAAAACTGTAGGTATACTCGAGGCAATACTACTAATAAATTTATAGAAAATATGCCATTTTCAAATCCTATTTATAAAATATTTACAGAGTTTGCAAAATCTTCATATTTTAGATTCTACAGGGTATTAATTTTCTAAAAAAATGCCTAGAATGAAATTTCTAAATTTCTGGAAAAGTGTTAAAGTTAGAATAAAACTTTAATAAGGTCAACTTTTGTAATAACATATGCTGATGTCTCAATTGATGTTTAAATGTATGTAGTAGATACACATTATATTAAGTCCTATCACTGGAACCTGTGGTGGAAGATAGATCAAAAGACAAGAGTTCTAACCACACTACACCACAACTTGTTACGTTCTGGACGCGCGTTACGGTAACCAAGTTAGCATATCAGCAGATGATATAAACTAAAGTAACCCACTTAGTTGCATCCGACTGCACCGTTGTCAAGTAAACAATTGATGGGACTATAGGGAATAGGCCCTCTGTCTTTATTTAGTGCTTTCTTACCACATTTAACTATTTCTATACTCTCAAATGCATCCAATAATCTAATATTAGATACATTTTTAATCAACTTAAAATTATTTATTCCTATTTGGTGATTGTTTTCCAAAGCATGTTGGGCAACGCTGGACTTCTGTTTTTCTGTATTTTAAATGTGCCATGTGTTCTCTAAAACGAATGTTTATGGAGCGTTTAGTTTTCCCAACATATTTTAAATCGCAGTCATTACAGCTAATTTCATAGATGCCACTCCTCTCCTTCATGTCGACTTTGTCTTTAGGGTTTCCAAGGAAATTTTTCAAACGGTTCTACGTTTTGTAGGCTACTCTAAAACCTACGTTTTTAAACTTTTTCTAGACCTTTCGTATATGTGGGATCATATGGGATTACTATGAACTTATTGGGAGCCTCAGGTGCTTGAAGAGTACTGGCATCTTTTAACATTTTCTTATGCTTATGTCTATTTACTATTTTATGTACAAAATTATCATTATATCCATTACTTTTAGCTATATCTTTGGAATATTGGAATATTGACTAACCTTTTGTGTTGACGGCAATGAAATGAGTCGGATGTTATAGACCTATCAGTATTAGTAAATTATTATTTATTATTTAAATATTTTACTAACCATTTTGAAATCACCACGTAGAATATTTCAAAATGGTTAGGAGAAGAATTCAGCAAATTAAATATCTCGTACGATAACTTTGAGGTTACTAACTCGTTAAAATTCTTAGATAAAATTAGGAATGTTCACTTAAAAGAAGGTGAAATTTTAATATATTTTGATGTAAGCGCAATGTTTCCTAGTGTACCCATACCACTAGCTTTAGTGCACCTAAAGGAACTACTTGAAATCAATAATATCAAGAAAGAAATTATTAATGAACATTCGTTTCTCACAAAATTATGTATGAATCAAAATTTTTTTCAGTTCAACAATAAATATTATAAACAACTTGAGGGAACTGCAATGGGTAATTGCTTATCTCCGTTCCTTGCAAATTTGTTTATGGGTAGATTAGAAGTCGAATTCAAAAAAGAACTCAAGTATTTCCCAAGGGTGTGGTATAGATACGTAGACGATATATTTGCTATTTTTGATACTAAAACAGAAAATTTGGACATTTTCTTAGAAACATTAAACAATAAATATCCTTCCATTTATTTTTCGTACGAAAAGGAGAACAATGGGCAATTACCTTTTCTCGACACGTTAGTTATTAGAAATAATGATAAATTAGAATTTGATATTTATAGGAAATTTACTAATATTGATAGGTATACAACATCCGACTCATTTCATTGCCGTCAACACAAAATGGCAGCATTTCATTTCTTAACTCACAGGTTAGTCAATTTTCCATTAAGTAAAGAACGTTTTAACAATGAAATGAATCGGATTAAAAATATAGCTAAAAGTAATGGAGCACCTTAGGCTCCCAATAAGTTCTTATTAATCCCATATGATGCCAGATATACGAGAGGTCTAGAAAAAGTATTTAAAAACGTAGGTTTTAGAGTAGCCTTAAAAATGGAGAACAGTTTGAAAAATCTCCTTGGAAACCCTAAAGACAAAGTCGACTTGAAGGAGAGGAGTGGCATCTATGAAATTAGCTGTAATGATTGAGATCTAAAATACGTTGGGCAAACTAAACGCTCCATAAACATTCGTTTTAAAGAACACATGGCACATTTAAGATACGGAAGAACAGAAAAGTCAAGCGTTGCCCAACATGCTTTGGAAAACAATCACCAAATAGGAATAAATAATCTTAAGTTGATTAAAAATGTATCTAATAATAGATTATTGGATGCATTTGAGAGTATAGAAATAGTTAAATGTGGTAAGAAAGCACTAAATAAAGACAGAAGGCCTGTTCCCTATAGTCCCCTCTATTGTTTACTTGTTTACTTGACAACGGTGCAGTCGGGTGCAACCAAGTGTGACCACATTTACCTATAAATAGTCTCTGTTAGGATAAGTTACTTTGGTTTATATCATCTACTGATAATGCTAACTTGGTTAGCGAAACGCGCGTTCAGAACGTAGCAAGTTATGGTGTAGTATGATTAGAACTCTTGTATTTTGACACATATTATTTAACTCAAGTATAATTACCGATAACTCTGACTAGACTTTTACCTTGTGTATAATATAGTCCACAATAAACTCTTGTTCAATAATATACTATGAAATCAACTATGAACAAAATGATATAAAATATACATACCTCGAATATTTAAGCAAGGAACTGCTGCTGGTTTTAGGCCTCGTCTGCCTGGTACGGCATACGCAGGAAATGTGTTTCAGAAACAAGAAACCAATGATGGTACATTTCACCTCGACTATATATCTCGTAATTATGAGGTTTTAGTAGTTCCAATCCGATGTAAAATAAATCTGGAAACTTTTTTGTACTTGGAAAGCGATATCGCTGGCTTTCCCGATTTTTGTAACCCAAAACACAAGGTTTTGCTTTTGATGTTTGTTGTTTGAAAATTCACTATTACCGAACACAATTTCAAGTACAAAAGACCGCTATGATTGCAGGACATATGATTTCGCCCCAGATCCCTGTCGGGTCCGAGTACCCGAACCTAATAGGTAAAGAACCGCGCCTTTTAGGGATTTTACTAAACAATTTCTATGTACTGTGTTATCGCCTCAAGAAAAAGTTAGGATCATTTCATTAATGCAAGGGGGCAAAAAATCCGCCAAGTGGCAGATACAATGCGGGTTAATAAAAATTCTGTATTGTAAGTGAAGAAGTGGCGGGAAGAACACCATATAATACTACAAAAACCAGGTAATGGAAAAATAAGGATTTCAATAATAAAGAAGATTTAGAATTAATAAATTTCCTCCGTGAAAACCCCCTGTTTTTGTGCTAGACTTGTTGCGGCAGAAACAGATTTTTCCGCGTTCCGGTTCCACAGTCTGCAGAAGAATTCAGCTCTGAAATATCAAATTATGTCGCTACAAAGAAAAGTAAGTTGACCGATTTGTACAAACCGAGAAGATTAATTTATAGGTTAAATCATATAAACACAAGACAATAGTTTTGGAAGACCGCAATATTTTCTGATGGAGAGGTGATTCACAGTCCAATATTGAAATTTTAGAAAACGTAATGCTACCTTCTGTTAGGTCAAGTTTTCCTATTGACGGATTTATATTCTAACAGGACAACTGTTGAATTTTATTGTCATTATAACATAAGCTATCATTTAAAAAAAAAATCACTTCTGTATCTGATGAACCCTCTTTTATATATACAAAAACAAAAAAATGCCTTCTAACTCAGTTATCTGACTAAGAAACTCGATGCCTCGGCTTTCCTTTTATTTCTACCGCCTACATTGTATTTTCTTAAAATTGCGCTAACTGAAAGATTTTTTGTGTATCTTATGACCTTTGTTAATGTTGTCCTACCAGTCAGGTAAATATCATATATTCGGTCTCGTAACAGGTAACAGCATAATAGCTATTTTCAATTTAGCTATTTTGCTTATCTACCTAAAAGTAACTTTACATACCTAATTCGTCTGTGTGTTAACTCTCCTTTTCCTGTCGTTGTCGCTCCATCTGTGCAGGTCAAAAGCTCTATATTTTTGCCACCAAATTTAGATTTACTTTTAAACTGTTTTATTTTGTTGTGTTTGAATATTTAATTTTGTTATTGTTTATTAATAGTGGAGAAATACTAGAATCAGAGCGAAACAAGTCAGCCTGGGGCCCCGGTGCAAGTAAATCAGCGGGACTCTTCCTCCAAAATAAAAGTAATAATTTAAATAAAATTCAATCACTAATAAAAAAATATTTTTTAGACATTTGTTTACAATTCCCTTCATCAATTTTAATTTCCTCAAAAGAGTTCCCAAATTATTTGACGTTTTTTTTTAGTCGATATAAAATGTTTACAGACTTGTTAAAATCGAATATTTTATCTGTAAAACCTTTGACGCCAAATTAATTTTATTTAAAACGTTTTTTATTTCACAATTTATCGGAATGATTTCGTGTAATGTTGGCAGTTCTAATTATAACTGATTTCTTACTTCTCTCATAAAAGGGAAGCATTGTAATCGTGAAAAAATTACCCAGCGAGATTTTTTCAAACCTTAACGTTTCAGGGACTCTAGATGACGAAAAACATGTTTTCAGGATTCCGTCGGTCGGTCTGTCGGTCGGCCTGTTCGCGGCATAGCTAAAAAATTACTAGCCCGATTGACTTCAAATTTTAGTCAAAAATGAAAGGTCATATGTTGATGATCTGGTAACATTTTGGTAAAAATCCAGTATGACAAAACAAAATGGCGGCTTAGTGAAATGTTACAAAAATTATTATTAAGAAAGTGCTTATCCAGTTTATCTGAAATTTTGCACAAAAATCAAGTATTATGTAGGCATCAACTGGTAAAATATTGGTACGAATCCAAGATGGCGGTACAAAATGGCGGCTTAATAAAATATATGAAAATTCTTAATAAAATATATTTAAATTTTGTGCTATAACTAATTGTAGTATAGAGATGAACTAGTAAAACAGTAGTACTAATTCAAGATGGCGGAACAAAATGACGATAAAATAAAATTTTTGTAATCTGAAAAATCGCCCTAGCAGGTTTTACATATCCTCGCGTTTTAGATGCCAAAAAATAGGTTTTATCAATTTCGTCGGTTCACCTGTTGCTTTGTCTGTCTTTGTATTAGTTGGCGGCATAGCTGAGTGGTGAGTAGTTCTACTTATCAGACTTCAAATTTTAGTCAAAAATTAATGCTCATATGGGGATGACCTGGTAATAATTTGGTAAAAATTTAATTTGCCGAAACAAGATGGCGGCATAGGGAAACGTTACAAAATTATTACTAAAGAATCTATATATCCAATTTACCTCAAATTTAAAAAAAAATAAAGTGTTACATTTTGTAACATTTTGGCGTGAATATAAGATAGGAAAACAAGCGTATTTAAAAAAACCAGTCTGAAAAAGAACAAAATGAAGACAAATTATAGTTTCTATTTGCTGTTAGATCTAATAATAATGGTTGAGAAAGACTATAATAATTCCTTTTGAGTTGTCGGGCCTAGATATTTAATTGACCCTAAAGGCATTGCTTAAACTTAGTTCATGATATTGTCATAGTTAACTATGAACTTAACTTGTGATAGAAAATTTCCATTATATTCCTCTTGAAGACTTAATGAATTAAAGACTTAATGAATTAAATGTGATCTGGTATAAAACACAAATAATTAAGTAAATAGAAAGATTAACATAAAAGAAGATTTATTAAAATATAATGAAAGTTTGTGAGATTTAAGCCAGGAACAAATTAAGTGTAGATTATGTTCTATATAAAAAAATAACTCATTTAAATGATTAGCAAAATAAATAATCGTGGTGTCATCCGCAAACAATTGAGTATATTGCCTTTAAATTTAATTTGGTAACTTAATTTATATGAATTAAAAATAAAATTGGCCCCCATATTGATACACCCCTGTGAAACTCCATAAATTATTTCTTTATTATTACTTATTTGTGGAAATTGTTTGCGTTTACTTATAAAATGTTTAAGTAAATTATACATATTGCCTCTTCAAATATTATATAATTTTCGTAAAAGACTATGATGATTTACTGTATCAAATCAATATGTACACATATCCGAGGGTAGTAAGTTTTATTATTATCAGTTTTAATTTGAATAACAGCTGTTTCCGCATACCTGAATCTGCGAAAGCCAAATAGTTTGTTTATTAAACAGTAAATTTTCATTCTGCATATATTGATTTAATCTGTTATTAATAACTGTTTCTGTTATTTTAGAAAACCTGGTAATATAGATATTGGTCCATAATTATTACATTTATATCGCTTTTTACTTTTAAATTATGTTGGTACTGGGGTGTAATCACAACTATAAAGCGTGGATAGTTAAATTCAAAGTGCATGGACATAATAATGGCAGTTAATCGGTTACAACCGCCTACTGTCTAATAACCATAATAATAATAATAATAATAAATATTGAAATTATCTTGGCAATTTTCATTTTAAGTAATATAGGAATTAATTTTTTCTTTACATATTTAATTATCTTAATAGCAACGTTGTCAAAACCAGCAGCTTTTTTTTGCATCTAAATCATCAACAATTTTTCGGATCAATAAAAAAAAGTCTTCTCTTCTGTGGATTCAATATAGTCACTCATTGGTCGAATCTTATTTGCAAGTTATTCTCCTATGTTTACAAAATGATTGTTTAATTCTTTACAAACAATTTGGGTAACTACAATTTGTTTTAGTTTTTCTTGAGTTATTTCTTAAAATAAAATTTAAATGGTGCTAAATTATTTTTTGCTTTTTATATGAAAATTGTTCTTTAAAATAGTTTTGTTTGGATTTTCTTCTTTCTTTTTTGTCAAATTTATTATAGCCGCCTTAGATTTCTTCAAAATATTTGTTATTTGTTATTGTTTTTATTTAATACTTTAAGTTCCTTTTTTATTTTATCCATATAAAATTTTGTGATTAAATTTTTTTGATTCCGGATTTTTGTTCAGTTGCTTTAAATTTTATTAGAATGGAAATAATTTTTGTTTTGTGGTCATTAAGAGCACTTGTTTTTAGTTGTAGGTCTATTGTTTTATATGAATTAATGAAAACGTGTTCTTTTAGTGTTGAGCTGTTTGTGTTGCATATTCGATAAGCATTTTTAATGTATTTAACTGATCCATATTTTCATCCAATAACTTAAAAATATCATTTCTTTTCAAAGGTCGTTTGTATATTCCGCGTAAGAGTAATTCAGGTAATTTAAATTCTATCGCAATATATTAGAACTTCAATTTTTATAACGTTTTTGTTTTTGTGGCATATATCGATTTAAAGTTTTTAGAATTATAATACTTTGCTTCTTCTTTTTTAATCCCAGATTTAATTACAATTACTTGAACACATCTAATTTGTTTTTTAATGATCTTGAATTTAAATTTAAAATTTTGAAAAAATCCAATGACTTTTTTCTAAGGATTTAAGATTATTTTTTGTAGTTTCTTTTATTTTATCTTTGTGAATATGATATTCGTTACTATGTACGGAATGTAAGATATTTATGGTTATATTAAATTAAAATTTTTCCAGTTTATACACGAAAGATTTTGTTTATTACACTGTTGAACTATGTGTGTACCGAAACAATATGAACATATTTGGTTATGAGTGCAATTTTTAGATGCGTGTCCATACTTACAGCATTTGTAGCAAATCAAAATGTTAAAATCTTCTTTTGTTACACATTTGTCCCATCCTAAAGTCAGTTCCCTATTTACCAACTTCTCAAATGTTTTACCTTCTGCTTCTATATATATATATATATATATATATATATATATATATATATATATATATATATATATATATATATATATATATATAGAGAAGGGTAGTCTTGACCGACTAGTTGAACAACAAGTAACCTAATTATTGGGGTATCGGTCCTAATTTAGGGCTAGATTTAAATTGCTTTTAAGCTACGCCAAGCTTTCGGTAATGATTATTACCTTCTTCAGGGCTGCAATATGAGAAGAAATTTGTTTTTTATCTCTGTATGCACATTAATTAGAAATTGAGGATTTTTAGAAAAAAAGGTAGAAAATTGTACTCACTGCTTTGCAATTAGTATCGATAACTTCTTGCGAAAAACAAACACACTTTGACCTTAACATTAAAATTAGATTTTACATACTGGCAGGAATTCCTGTTCTCCATATATTTTTATATTGAAATACGAAGCAAGTAAATTTCTTATGTAGGTTTTTTTGACATGTAAAGAATGTTATAGTACGTTCTGTCAGGATGATTGAAACACAGATCTAGGATTTAGCTATGTAATCACATCGATATACATCCAGATACAAAGAAAAATCAGTAGCTGAGAAATATCTTAATCAAACCAGAACAAGTATGAATTAAACGCCGAATTTATGCCTACGAAAAACTACTCGAATTGAAGAGACTGACTATAGAAAGGTATATGGATATAATACGTACAAATACTTATATTTTTTAAAAGGAAAATTCTGTGTTATTTAAACTATTATTGTTGTTCGTATAATTGTTCAGACTGAGTAAATTTGAATAAATAGAACTAAGGTCTTCGATATCAGCTCTCTTATTTAACGAATATATATATATATATATATATATATATATATATATATATATATATATATATATATATATATATATATATATATATATATATATATATATATATATATATATATATATATATATATATATATATATATATATATATATATATATATATATATATATATATATATATATATATATATATATATATATATATATATATATATATATATATATATATATATATATATATATATATATATATATATATATATATATATATATATATATATATATATATATATATATATATATATATATATATATATATATATATATATATATATATATATATATATATATATATATATATATATATATATATATATATATATATATATATATATATATATATATATATATATATATATATATATATATATATATATATATATATATATATATATATATATATATATATATATATATATATATATATATATATATATATATATATATATATATATATATATATATATATATATATATATATATATATATATATATATATTGTTGCGAATTTAGCTCTAATTACAGATTTGTTAAGATTTAGATGCATTTGTTTATTATTTGTTATTTTATTGAAGTAGACCTATCTTATCCATGTAACGACTAAAACGTGTCAAAAAATCGTTTTCGAATGTTCTGTTAGGCTTAATTATTTTCACCCTGTAGTAGTTAGATTATTCTAAAAGTTTCTAGATCATTCCATCCTTTTCTAAAGGCTATATAAGCGCACATCGAGGCTACCTTTTGATTCAGTTGTAATTGAGATTTCGAAGTGTCAACAAGCTGACATTGACATGTTTAAAGTTACCTTAGTTACGATTGTTAGATATAACCAGTGTTTATCTGTGATATCTGTAACCTTTGTTTTGAATAAAAGGAGTGCATTTAGAAACTACGTGTTTGTATACCGGTTAATCCGGAACATTTGGTGTCAGAAGCGGGATTAGGATCCAAAAGATGTAAGAAAATAGTTTCTACTAGTAGCAATAATCACGGCAGCGAATTTGGATTCTTTGATGAACCTGATTATTGCAATGCATAATGACATGCACAAAAACCAAGAAGACGTGAAGGGAAGTCAAGAAGGCATAAAGAAAACCCAAGAAGAAATGAAAAATGAATTTAAAGAAGACATGTAAAAAACCCAAGAAGAAATGAAGAATGAACTTAAAGAAGACACGAAAAAATCCAAGAAGATGTAAAACGAGAAGCCAAGAAGACAGGACGAGGAGCCAAGAAGACATGTAGCAAGAACTTAAAGAAGACATGAAGAAGAACCAAGAGGAACTAAAGCACGAACTTACAGAAGATATGAGGAAGAATCAAGAAGATATGAAGCAAGAAATAAAAGAAGACATGATGAGGAACCAAGAAGACGTAAAGCAAGAAATACAAGACATAAGAAAGAACCTAGAAGAAATAACTAGAAAAATGTTATTTGAATTGACAATGACCAAGGAAGATGTAAAAGAGAAAATGGGACAAATATAGAAGAAGGTACAAAAGCAAGTTAAGGAGGTTTGGTAAACAATGTGAGTTAAAATCCGATGTTGTCTTCTCATCACATGTGATAAAACCACCTACATTTGATGGTAAATTGCCGTGGGTTACTTAGCTGAGACAATTTTGAAGCTGCTGCAACTAGAAATAATTGGGATTCCACCGAGAAGGCACAAGCACTAGTTTGTTTTCTGCGTTGAGAGCCTATGGAGGTGTTAAGGAATATACCAGAAGAAAACCAGAATGATTTTGGAACATTAGTGTCTCATTTAGAAATGCGGTATGGCGAATCACATCTACAGGAAGTGTATAAAGCGCAACTTCGATGTCAAAGGCCAAAATGTAACGAAAGTCTTCAAAAATATGAGGCAGGTATTGTGCGACTAATTAATTTGACTTACCCATCCTACCCTGAGGAGATCAAGCAAGGGTTGGCAGTAAGCAGTTTTATTCGTGTTCCTGACACCAACCAGGCTTTAAGAATGGCCAGAATAAAGAAGATTTCTGAAGCTCTTCCATACGCCCTTCAGCTTGAAACGACTAAACAAATATCCAGGAGCCAAGGAAAACTACGAAGACTACAGCACACCCCAGAATACCGGACTATAAATGAACACACCTCGAACATTTTAAAAGAACTGCAAGAGATTCTTCTTAAACATCAGAAAGACGAAAATAAAACTTTAACTTTCCGACAAAGAAAAGACATTCGTGGTTGGAAACGTGGTAAAGATGGATGTGTGCAGAGTCGCTGTACCAGCAATGGGATTCCTGAAGATATTCAGGAAATCTCCCATTAGCCAGTTTTAAGGGGCGAAAGCTGGCTAGGTGCTACCAAGCCCCATCGACATCAATAAAATAAATTATTCTGGCTGCAGAATAATGGCTTGGCAGTACCTGGGAAGATATGCGGTCGGGACTGTGAAATGGTTCTGGACACCGGCTCAAGACACACCATTGTAAGACCAGACATTATAGCTCCTTACAGGACAGAAAATCCATACACAGACTATGTCTTGGAAACCGGCAACGGTGAAATTATACCTATGAAAGGCATCCATGAGACTGAGGTAACTCTGGTAAACACTACCTTCATACACACTGTTTTCATCGCAGATATATTGGAAGTCATACTTGGTCTAGATGTTATGAACCAAAATAAGTTTGTCCTTGACATACCTTAACGAGTCCTCCGTACAAAAAATGAAGAAATAGTTATCAATCGGCCACGAAAAAATAACTCCACTATCCGAGAAGTGGTTTTGCTGGAAGGTGCTATTTCACCTGCCTGTTCGGAATGTGTAGTGAAAGCGACGCTTGAAGATTTCGAGGAAGGAGTAATTTTATTCGAACCAGTTCAAGACTGCCCACTACATGCAAAGGGAATTTTACCAGCAAGAACCTTCACTGAATGCAGGGGAAACAAGATGTACGTCAACATGATGAACTTAAAAGGTCATCCCCAGCAAGTAAAAAAAGGTGACAAGATTGGAACTTCCCAACCTGCCAGTAGCATATTTACCTGTATAACCTTGCCATCCTCAGGACCTGCAAATATTCCCCGTAAGGTACTTCAAGACGTGGTGATATCATCAAAATATTTACTGAATCAAGTGCAGGTGACCAAATTGGAAGAATTTCTGAGAATAAATCAAGATGTTTTCTCTTTGTCTGACACCGACTTAGGAAAAACCGATGTAGTTCAACATAGAATTAATACTGGTGATGCAGCGCCGATAAAACAGCCTCCAAGACGAATACCTTTGGCAAAGCGGCATAAAGTTGACCAGATGCTTGAGGTTATAAAAAAACAAGACATTATAGAGCCATCGCAAAGTCCCTGGTCGTCACCAGTAGTTCTGGTTAGGAAGAAAGATGGTTCCAGATTTTACGTGCACTTTCGCAGGCTTAATGACGTCACAACGAAAGATAGCTTTCTCTTACCAAGAATTGACGATGCATTTGGCACTTTAACAGGGTCAAAATGGTTCTCGACTCTGGATCTGAACAGTGTTTATTAGCAAGTTAAGCTTAATCCAGCGGATAAAGAAAAGACAGCGTTTTCTACTGAGATTGGACTGTGGCAATTTAAAGTTATGCCTTTTGGATTATGCAACGCCCCAGCCACTTTTGAACGTTTAATGGAGTTAACATTACATGGAATGACATGGGAAACTTGCCTAGTATATTAAGATGATATAATTATTCTTGGGAAAACATTTGAAGGTCAGTTGAAGAATGTTGAAGCTGTTTTCCAGAAACTGAAAATGGCTGGCTTAAAACTCAGTCCTAAGAAGTGCCAGTTTTTCAAAAAAGAAGTGAACTATCTAGGCCATGTAATTACAGAACATAGAGTAAAAGCCGATCCAGAGAAGAATGAGACCATTCAAAAATGGCCAGTACCGAAGGACAGACGCGAACTAAGGAGTTTTCTGGGACTTTATACATACTACAAACGATTCATAAAAGGTTTTGCTAATATCGCTAGACCATTACATCGACTTACTGAAAATAATCACAGTTATGTATGGACCGAAGAATGTGGAGAAGCATTTAACAGCTTGAAGAAAGCCTTGTGTAATCCCCCAGTGTTGTGATATCCTCAGCCATCCCAGATGTTTATCGTAGACACTGATGCAAGCAATGCCGCTATTGGGGGTATTTTGACACAAGTATAAAATGGCGAAGAAAAAGTAATAGCCTATTTTAGCAAGGTTCTTTCTAAACCTGAACGCAACTACCGTGTGACAAGGAAAGAACTACTGGCTATTGTTAAAACATTAGAGCACTTTCATAAGTATTTGTACGGGCAAAATTTCCTTTTAAGGACAGATCATGCACCACTCAAATGGTTGCTACAATTTAAAAATCCTGAAGGACAAATAGCCAGGTGGTTGCAGCGCCTACAGGAATATGACTTTAAAGTTGAACATCGCAAAGGGTTAAATCATAAAAATGCTGATGCTTTATCAAGAAGACCATGCCCCGAAAGTTGTAAACATTGCAACAGGCACAAGGAAAGAGAAGATCCTGACGATTTTCATTGCCGAAGAATAGCACTTCAAAGCTCTCAAGAGTGGGACTCTAAAATTCTATCCAAAGATCAGCAAGAAGACCCAGATATTGGCCCTATAATTAAGCTGAAATTAGAAAATTCACCAAGACCTTGTTACCAAGAAATTGCAGCTAAATCCTAGAAATTTAAAGGATACTGGGCTTTATGTGACTCTTTGGTGATAAAAGACGGCCTGTTAAAAAGAATCTGAGAAAGTTCTGATGAAAGACAATTCCAGAAGTGTTGCAAGCTATACACAACGGTGTAGGCGGAGGACATTTTGCTATATGAAGACTTTTGAAAAAAGATAAGTGCTGAACCTGCGAGAACTGCGCCACAAGTAAAGGACCCCAAGCTCGTACTCGTGGCAAAATGAAGCAGTACAACGTGGGAGCACCCTTCGAACGAAATGCCATAGATGCAGCAGGACCATTTCCACCATTTCCGGTCCAAATTGACAAGTTTAAAAGTTACCTTATTTACGATTGTTAGGTATAACCAGTGCTTACCCGCGTTTTGAATAAAAGGAGTGCATTGAGAAACTACGTGTTTGTGTACCGGCCAATCCGGAACAATATATATATATATATATATATATATATATATATATATATATATAATATATATACAGGGTTATTCACGCAACCCGTTCATTAAAAGTTTTTGATGATGCCAGTTAGATAAAAATTTCAAATTTTGGGCTTAAGGTAAGGTCGAGGGGTACTTCTTTTTTGAAATATTTTCAACTTCCTATCACTTCCGGTTTAACCGGAAGTTGGTATCAACTTGCTTATTTTAAATGGAACAACCGCTATTTTATGTAGCATGACCTTGAACCGAAAATGAGCCTTCGGGGAACCAAATTTTAAAATCTCATATTTTTGTAAGTTTTGAAGATATAATCTTCATATTTTGCAGACGATCGGTAAATAATCTTAGGTTTCTATTTTTTTATTGAATTTGTCCATTTTTATACAGGGTGTTCAATTCAGCGTTAAACATTCACATTTTCAAAGCCGCTAAAGTCCGTTTTTTTAAATGGGACACCCTATAATTTTATGCACTATCAAATGTAGAATTTAACTTTCTATCGAACTGTATTAAGGTTCCCTATACCTATTCGTAACCATTTTCTAAATAATCAGGTTTTTATTAAACTATCATACGTATTTGCTAAATGCTTACACCTTCCCGTAGTAAGCCATGGAAAAACAATTGTTGTGCTTTTCTATTCAACATGACAGCTGATTTGAAACTTTTAAATTAAAATAAAATAACACTCAAAAGCTGATATTCTCAATTTATTTTATATTCGCGGAAAATGTTACAAAATATTGGAGAGAACGTGCCATGTTTTTAATGAAAAACATCCTCATTTATCGTCAATGAACAAGAGAAAATTGAAGAGGATTGAAACGAAATTTTTTCGTTTCGGAAAAGTTAAAGTTATAAAAAATGTAATAAATTGTTTACATTATTTTTAACCATATCTACTAAGTTCGAGACTGTTCTGAACTTGTTTTAGTGAACTTAAAAATTATAGCAATCTAACAATCAACAATAAATAAATAAAATAATAAAATTGAATTATAACAAATGTTCTATATGCTGTCCGTTCATTTGAAGACACATTTCAATTCTTCTTTGTACAGTTGCTGTGGCCCGTTGAATTTGTCCGTTTTCTAATTCATCAAAAGCTGTTCGTATCCTGTCCAGTAAATCTTGTTGGTTATTTACTGGGGAAGCATAGACTTTACCTTTGATAAATCCCCATAAATAAAAGTCTAGGGGTGTTAAATCAGGCGATCGCGGGGGCCATCTCCAAGGGCCATTGGGACCAATCCAGCGATCTTCAAAAATTCGAGATAATTGGAGATAAACTGCAGCGGAATTATGTGCTGGTGCCCCATCTAATTGATACCAATAATTTTGCAGCTCACCAATAGGAATTTCTTCTACAAATTCAGAAACCGTCCCTCATAGAATTTCCCAATACTTATCACTGTTTAAAATGTCTTCATAAATACAGTACCGCACCTGATCATTTAATACTATACCGAAAACATTGAAGCTAAACCTCTCTTGAGAACGCATTTCGCGTAAAGTGTGCGGATTTTCTGCTGCCCAGAAATGTTCGTTTCTTCTATTTGTTATTCCTTCTCTAGAAAATTTCGCTTCATCGGCCCAAAATATTTTTGAAAGATATTGAGGGTCCTCTTGAATTTTCAAAAACATGTATTCGCAAAATTCTACTCGTCGGACGTCATCACCAGGTCTCAAGGCTTGCACGTTTTGGAAGGAATAAGGGTGCATATGATGTTCGCTCAAGATTCTTTGGACAGATGAAGAAGAAATTCCCAAATCGTTTTCTGCAGACGGTATTGAACTTTGCAGGTTTGCGTGGAAATAAGCTAATGTGTTTATTACGTTATCTTCGACATTTGTCACTGGTTTCGGAACATTTTTTGTAACTTTAACCTTGCCAAAACGCAAAAAGTTCGTTTCAGTCCTCTTGAATTTTGACTTGTTCATTGGCGGCAAATCAGGGTGGCGTTCATTAAACACACGACACGTTCTCCCCAAAATTTTATAACATTCTCCATGAATATAAAATAGATTGAGAATATCAGCGTTTGAGTATTCTTCCATTTCGATTTAGAAGATTTGGTTTATCACTGACAGCTTTTGATAAATAACGCATACTAATCATCTGTCATATTGGATATTGGATCTCAACTGTTTTTCCATGGCTCACCATTGGAACATGTAAACATTTAAGCAAATACATACGATATTTTTATAAAACCCAATTATTTCGAAAATGGTTACGAATAGGTATAGGAAACCTTAATACAGTTAGATTTTAAAATAAAATTCTACATTTGATAGTGCATAAAGTTATAGGGTGTCCCATTTAAAAAAACGGACTTTAGCGGCTTTGAAAATGTGAATGTTTGCCGCTGAATTTAGGACACCCTGGATAAAAATAGACAAATTCAATAAAAAAAATAGAAACCTATAATTATTTGCCGATCGTCTGCAAAATATGAAGATTATATCTTCAAAACTTACAAAAATATGAGATTTTAAAATTTGGAACCCCGAAGGCTCATTTTCGGTTCAAGGTCAAATATCTTAAGAACGCTTGAACCTAGGTATAGGACATGCTACATAAAATAGCATTAAAATTCTCCGTAGAATCCAAAAATATCATAAAATACAGGGTGTTCTATTTAAAATAAGCAAGTTGATACTAACTTCCAGTTAAACCGGAAGTAGAGCTTTTCTTTGTAGTTTCATTTTAGAAATTTGAATGGTATAGTTTTAATTTAATTTTTCTTCTGATACATTTTTAATATTTGTTTGGCCTTTTATTACTGTGCACCCGTTTTTAATTTCTTTAACTTTAACAGTAATTTTGGGTTTAATATATTTTGGATTTCCTTTTTATTCGACTTCAAATTTTGTTTTTTTATTAATTTTAAACTGTGTTGTTTTTCTTTTAAAGTTTTTTGAATTTGTTTATTGTTTTCATTAATGCTTAAAACTCTTGGAAAAGTGTCTTTTTCTAAATTTTCTAGTTTTAATAGGACAAAATTAGTTTTGAGATACATATCTCATTTATTGGTTTTCTTAAAAATAAGTTTTCTTGCTTCAAATTGTTTATTACTAGTGTTTCATTATTATTATTACTCATTTCACTTAAACAAGTTACACACCGCGTTGTTTTCTTTTTTATATCTAATGCTTCTTTTTCAGACATATTTGAACATTTTAAAGATAACCAGTTTTCGCAAACTCAGCATTTGATAGAATAGGATTGTTAAATTTAATAGAATAGCTGCAACATATATATTTTAATTTTCACAAAATTTTTGACCCTGAAGATTATTTTCTTTTGAAATTTCTATTCCTTGAGTTTCACTAGTATCTGCTTTCATCTTTCTCTGAGTAGATATTTTAAAATTCTCCATAAATTCATTAAATTTGTTATCTTTGGATATTTCAATGTTAAATATTCACAGTCCGAATCAAATTCGTCTTATTTCGAGTCTGCACTTTTACTGACATACTCAAACGACGTTGACAATGGCCGTTTTTTCTTTTTTTAACTCCCATTTTCAAGGGGTTAACCATGCTTTAACTAAGTTTTTACTTTGTACTACAGTTTCTATAGCTTCTCTTTTTACTTAATAGTGTACCAATCTTTTGTAAATTTTCTTCATAAAACTTCTAAATTTGATGTGTTTTCTTTTGACGGGATTAAAACTTTATTTACTTTTTAAACGTCAAGAAATTCTGTAAGAAAATTGTCACTTTTTCAAGGTATGCCTTGCTAGCGTGATTGCAAGATTTTTAGGGGCGAGATCTAAAAGTTGGACAAACTTCATTTCACGCAGAATTTTGTTTACCAAACGTAATTCTAATTAACATAATAAATAGATTAATGGTGTCAAACATGAGTTTGCAGTCGATGCTTTCTTCGGTTTAAGAAAAATTCAGAAGTATTTTTATTCCTATTTTTTGTTTTATTCGGAATACCGGGGGCTTATGTAAAGTCATGTTTTTATTTTGTTTTGTGATTTTTTTTTCTACATTAATATACAACATTCGTTTTTTTTTCAGTAATAATTTGTTGTTAGCCAATTATTATTAAAATTTTGACCCTCATCGTGTCAAATGAGGCAGAAAAATAATAGTGTAATCATGTTTTAGTGAATTTTAACAATAGGTTATCATTTAAAAAGTCTTTTAAATAATATTTTATTATACACATACATATTCTTTTAAGCCCATACTTAATTTAGTATAACCGTATAACATCGTCCACAAATATTTTTAAATAAAAAAACAATATATTTTATTGAACCAATATTTTAGAATCCTTGCACTCTTAACATCACAACCAACGTGACTTGGCACCCGTTTTCTATGCCATCCATTTGAATTTACATTAGATAATGAGTGAGTATTCCAGGTAAACATTGGCATTGGCCTGTCAAGTAGATTAGATAAGTATAATAATAAGACATCTGTTTAGATAAAAATAAAACACAAAATTGATCGTATCTCTATAACTTGGAAAATTTGTAAATCGTGTAACAGTACTTCAAAGAATTAATATTAATATTTACGTATTTAAGGTAAGTGCATTTATTATTTATATTTTTATTTTTAGAAAATTAGGCTGCAGGAGATTTTCACAGTGATCTAACACATAAAATATTACAATTATAAGCTTGCATTTAAAAGATGAAATTGTAAAGAATATATTCAATTTGTGATTTCAAACGTATAAACAAAGACTGAACACAGAGTTCATAAAATGATCTAACCAATAACTTAATATTTATTAGATTAGAATACATACATACGAACCGAAATTATGATAAATAATTTAAAAAACAAAGCGGAAGAAATAACTTTTGGTTTGTAATCTGCGGTTTGTAAATAAATACCGTATTTACTATTAATTAAACTCTTTATTGTATTAACTGTACATTATTAATTTTGTTCCTAGTTGTTTGTGTTGTTTTGAAAAATTCATTTCTGATTGTACACTAAGGCAGCCCCTAAGTAAGTGTTAATTCGAGTAATATAGTTATATTTATTCAGTGTCAGTGCATATGTATTTGTTAGGTGATCATAAATAAGTACCGAAATTTTAATGGCAAATTCTAGAAATAAAAATATGAGGTGTACACAAATCCTTTGTCTTAGAAGTAGAAGGTGGGGCAATGACGTCCTCGGAACTTACTGGGATTTTATTATTGTGTCCCCAATTTGACAACATATGGTACAAATATACGAGTACGAGTTGAATTCAGACTAGAATATTAAATTTTCTTCTGCAAGGGTGTCATTGACCATTACACATTATACGTCAAATTAAAATATATACCTAATTTGAAATGTGTTATGAACATTGAATAAAAACTAACCTCTAGGCTTTCATAATTTAAAAATACTATAATAATTTAAAACAAGTAACCGCACATATAAATGGAACAATCAATCATAAAAAAAAATGTTGAAAAAATCGGTAAATTAAAATTGTGTTATCTGGTGTAATGCATAGTCTGTTACGACTAAAGTTCCGGCTAAAAGCTGATTTTCTGATGTGTTAAAATCTTTTTTAATTTGATATTTATTTTTTATACAGGGGAAACATTTAACTGGGATAAATTCAATAACTCGGACTTATAATTTTGAAAAATTGTTGTACCCGTTAAATTGTCAAAAATAACGATATGTTTTTGACGTCATCTGTGTCAGAATTATGACGTCATGTAAATTTTTTAATGGAACACCCTATATATTGCAACTTTTTTTTAATTACTGTAACATTCCAAACATATTGAGTCGTATATAATATCCTATACTTAAATTTACTTAAGGGCATCTATCTCTATCATAATTTTTCGAAGATTAATTTTCGGTTTAGTCGGGAATGTCAAAATTTAATACTCGTGTCCACTTCCGGTTTGAACGAAAGGGTCAAATCTTTTCATTCAATTATTGGAATCCAATAGATTTTAAAAAGTTGTAGAAAAGTATAGGAAAATATAAATCTTTAAGTTTAACCGTTTAGAAATAGTTGAATTTAGAAATATGATATGTTACATAAAATATGTTTAAAACGTTTTAGTGATTTGAAAAAAGTTACCATATACGGGTTGTAACAGAAAAAAAAGTATATGACGCCATAAGTCCTAAACAAATGAGGTCAGAGCTAAATAATTACCAAAAGAGAAGGAGATGAATAAATGAATTTGTCGGGTGAAACCATTTTTCGAAATTATGAATACCTCTTGGGTTATTCAATTTATTCCATTTAAATGTTCCCGCATACTTTGTACATATTTTGCTAAATTTGTATGTTGTTTCTATATCCGTTTTTTTGAAGAGTCATTTTGCGCATGCAGAAATAAAAATGTAAGACTGTATGATTCTCCCATCTCCAAACACTCTTTTAGATTGGAGGGAAAATACATTTTTTACCTATATAACACGTATATTCTCTTAGAGCTGGCTACTCAAAATAGTCATATATCTAGTGTATGGAAATATTCAGTTTACGACTTATACACAAAAATGGAACACAATATACTTGTAATAACCGCCTCGAAGCCTGACTCGCAACAAGAGCTTGAAAATAATTACGTGGCAAGATGTTCTAACAAGCTATAAAAAAAATGGTCCGACGAAAAATGTAATTTAAAAACGGTCGGAAGCTCTCTGTTGAAAACGTTCACAAAATGTTTAACAAAGATCTCTGTTAGCTCAACAAAGGAGAACAAGCATTGGGTGAGTCGATTGTTGTATTTTTTACCTTATTTTAAGTCAAATAATGGCGTAAGGTTGAATGAACAAAGTACCATTAACGAAAACAGTTTGAGCAAAATCGTTATAGCCGTTTTTATTTTTTTTATGGTTCCTTCACTCAAATTCTCCAGTGACACAATGATATACATGAGAAATCAGTTTTGTTTTCTCGCCAACTTGTACATTTTAGTATCATATAAATAATTTTGCAAAAGTTCCATTTCACGATTAATTACCAAAGTAATTAAATCGTAGATATCTTCTTCTGAGAAAATATTTTACTCTTATATATATATATATATATATATATATATATATATATATATATATATATATATATATATATATATATATATATGTATATACATATATATATATATATATATATATATATATATATATATATATATATATATATATATATATATATATATATATATATATATATATATATATATATATATATATATATATATATATATATATATATATATATATATATATATATAACACATAAAGTTATTGAATTAGTTATTTAACAAGTTATTGATTTGCAGAAAATCAGTTAGATGTCTTGGCACGGAGGACCGCCGCCCCCAGATTATTTTCCTCCAGGTCAGTATCCGCCCGGAAGCTTTCCACCCCCACCTAACCATGGAGGGCCACCACCTCACCACGGAGGACCACCACCTCCACCACCCCATCATAGTGGTCCTCCACCACCAGGCCATTGGCCACCTGGATCTCAATACCCATGGAGCCCTCCAGTTGACCCAGGTTTTGGAGTGACTCCTGGCGATCCAGGATTTATTAGTCCCGAGGTACCATTAAATCCATCATACCATCCTTCACTTCCACCGTGGGGGCGCCCACCGTGCCAGCATGGATGGCATCATTCAGGATGTAGTTCTTGTGAAGGTTGGAAATGGTCCTAAGGAAAAATTTTAATATTGAATTCGTTTTATAAATATATTCCAAATTAAATATTTGTAATGGGAGACATATTGTAGTAATAAATATATACAAAATAAGTAACAAATAACCCAAGTTTAAAAATTATTAGCTAGAGTAAAGCTACAAATTACTTTATTTTGTAAAAAAATTGTTTGAAAAAATCATAGCTTTTAACGTTTGAGGGTATTATCGCAAATATAGCTTTATTAACACTCGCTTTTGTGAATTCACTCTTCAATATCTGTTTAACGTTTATTTATCATATTATTGTTTTTCATACAACATTCACATTCATTTTAACATTGATCGATCCTATAAAACCGATATTTTAATGAAAGTAAAATAATATATTAATTAATTATACAAGAAATAACAGCAAAAAATGTTGCTGAATTTAGTACTTTTTATCTCTAACTAGAACCACACATGCGTTATTTGCTGATCAACAAATAATTAGAATTTGGTAAGCGACTTACCAAAGTGCTCGCCAAGTGACTCAGTCCAAAATACCGACATAAATCGGCAAAATGCGTGGCGTCGGCACCAGGCTAAATGTTATATCAAATATTACTTATATTTGTTTTTGTTATATTGGAGTCCACTGAATAAATATTTTAAATTATTGTTTAGTTGTGTTTTTTTAGCAGTTGGTTTCCATTTTACAATATAAATTTATATAAAGTATCTGAAAAGAATTAAAGGAATGTCAATAAGCATAATACAATAAATATGTATCTAATGTCATTGTTTGAGTATTCAGGGTATTCTATTTAAAATTATCTGGATTTTTTTATTGGAATATATGTTTGGCTCAGAAATAATTTAGTTAAAAACATAGCAGGTCATGTACTCGAATCAGTCTGTCGAGTGACTCCTGACGAACCTCTATGCACAGGTGGATAATCAACAACAAGGATAACAGTGCGTTACGGAATGTTTTCGGAGATGAAAATGTGTGAATGCTCTAGATGGATAATTTCGATATCGCCAACAGATGTGTTATTATTGTAAAATTGACTGTGTAATTACTTCTATTTGAATTATTAATATAGTACTTAAAAGTGAATACTTGTGCGATATTAAAATTCTTTTACACATCAGCGGTGGAAAGCAAACCACGCAATAACTTTATAATGGGGTAGGAGAATAGTTTAATATAAAAGGAATGCCTTTATATACCTGACTGAATATTTTGAATTTGAGAACAGAGCAGATAGTTGTTTTTTAATGATCAAATGATCCAGTTGCAAGTCGATTTTATTTTTTTTTTAATAAACGTAGCGCACCGATTAAGTTCACAATTATTATATTTTTATTAAATATTGCTATTTGTTTATGATTACTAATTTTTTCTACTAGCGTGCGTAGAACTGCACTTTTTCACATTTCTGTTTGGAAAGTTGTACTTTTCCACGCTAGTCAGGAAAAGTAATGTATTTTAATAAGACATTAGACAATTTCAGATTTATATCGACTAATATGCATTAATAATACTTGCCTTTCTGTTAACAGTATCTCGTTTAATTCACATTCTTATGTCGCAATATAATAAGTCACTTATGGCAAGTTAGTCACATAATAGAGTAGAACCATGCCAACCAAACTACAAACAAACCTATCAAAATAGTGTCGTAAAGCTGTTTGTATGAGCTAAAAAATGGTTTTAAATGGATTCCAACGATGATGATATACTATATATCTATTACTTGAAACGTCCAAAGTCAGGTATGAAAAGGAATACAGAGTATTTTAAAGTTGTTTAGGTGTACTGTAAATGTCGTAAAAAGTTTAGAAGAAGGAGTCTTTTTAGCTTATTCTGCAAAAAGTCATGCAAGCCAAATACGCTTTCTTTAAGATATTTAAAGCTAAAAAGTGTACTGAAAATTAAAAAATCTAAACATAGGCAGGGATCTTAAATTATATCTTAAATAGAAAAACGTTGGATTCCAGCCTAAAAAAGCTAAAGTATTTGCGAAAGATGAAATATCAAGATGATATCTGTTTAATAACAAAGGTGGCCGTTTTATATCCTTTAGCCGGCGAATGTCGAACTTACCAAAATGACCATAAATGCCGTTGCCGACAAAAGAGACTATTTCCTTGTTAAAATTCCGGATTCAAAAAATCATACTAGAGAAGTTTTGTGATATCTAATGACGCACATGATGCAAACTATATATATATATATATATATATATATATATATATATATATATATATATATATATATATATATATATATATATAATGCCGGTATACTGACCTATCGATTCAAATTCGTTCAAGTCTGCTATGATAGTATGGTTAAACGGTTTTTATGTTAGTTTGTGTGTTTGTCTTTTTCTGTTCGCAATCGGGTGTCTAATATTAATACGATTTATTTTTATCCATACAAAATGAGGAAGACCGAAGCCCCACCTATCGACTTTTAAAACATAGCAAACTGTTCATTTACCATAAACATTGTAAATAATAAATAGTAATTCATATTACGTTATTTCTGCTTTTAAGTTAAAAAAAAGCATCACTTTCTGCATTTGTTAGGAAAACAGCTATATTAATCTGCATATAAAAGAGAAACACAACTGACAGCCGCAGGGATTGTTCACCTGAAACCGTTAACGACAAAATGTTTAAATTTGGCAGAATGAGATTTTTAAGATCACTTTCCGCCAATGGCTTTCGTAAAATAATCATCTTAATATTAATTTTTGGATTATTCGAAATTCTACTATTTAAGAGGTTAACTAACTATCTAAAAATCAGTATCTGCATTTATTGATAGTTCTCCTTTAAGAAGGTGAAAAGGCGAAAAAGAGAAAATGTATTTTAATCAACTAAATGAACGTTAGCGTCTTTCAACAATTATTTCCTAAAAAATGATTTGGCGAAAGTATTTGTTGAGAAGAATAAAAGAGATAAAATGTGTTTTTACTTTTATGTAATAACTCCTTATTTAAATAAGACTGTCAGACGATTCTTGCGTCAGTAGCTGTAAGTAAGCTGTGTCAGTAGCGTTCGAAAATAATTTGGTCAAGATCCCTTTCTAGATTTTTTTTGAAATTCCACCCTCAAGGAGGTGAAAAGGGGTGAAATATACTTTTACTTTTATTGCAATATCTAAATAAAATTTCAATACAATTCATTCGCTAATAAGTTTCAAAAATAGTTAAATGCCCAAAAAATTATTTCTAAATATTTTGAAATTCCAACCTCATGGGCGAGAAGGTTGCCTAAATCAGATTTTAAATTATTCTCTTGCTAATGACTTCCAAAAATATTTGTATAATAATATTTTTTTCGGTTTTGGGGGAGTGGAGTGAGAGTGGAGTAATATGTGTTTTTCAATTTTTACTTCCCTTGTTAAAATTTAACTTGATAAGGCTACTTAATAGTTTGATTTCAAGTTTAGTGGCAGATTTAATTATGGTATATAGGTGAACTGAAAAAAAATTGTATTATCAACTTGATATTAATATGCCACGTAAATATTCTAACCTAAAGTTAGGTATGCCTGAAAATAGACGAAGACGTGTAAAATGGCGTATCACCCTTGTTAGTGATGAGAGAGACCGTGTTTCGTGGCATAATGCTACTTTTTGAAACTTCATAGCCTTCTTCGATTCTCAGATACAGCGCGAAATTGAAATCATTCCAATTTGACATCTCCCTCATATTTCGATTTTGTTTTACCTTATAGAAACAGTAAAAGATATATGCTATATAGTTTGTTATGTAGTATCTAGTGCCGAAGTCAGCTTTCTGCTGTGACCTGTCATTATTTAGATATAACCTAGAGTTTGTTCTTTTGTTTCAGTTAGGCACCCTATATGGGGTATTGTTTTATTGATGGCTAAAAATGAAGGTAGGAAATTTTTGATTTATTTTAGGTCTAAAATTGTATCTAAATATGTGTCTGCAAGGCCTTCTTTTTGAGATACAGGGTGTTACAGTTTTAGAAAAATTGTAGATTTTTTTGTTCTAATATAGTGTTATAGTAAAGGTTACTAATTAAAACATAATAAGCATATTTTGACAGATATTTAAGGAGTATATTTTGTGACTATTAGCTACTTTCAATTTTTTTTTATCAAAATAATATACAAAAAACAAGAAAGAATATAGAAGATAAAAGAATTGGGAAAGTTAGGTTATTACTTACCGAAGAATCCTTGGTCCAAAATGAAATGTGCAAGACACGCTTATTACAAACATAATCCTAGAAAAAAGTTGTAACTCAAAAATAAGGGACCAGTATATATATTTTTTTAAACACAGCTCAACTTTTAACTAAACGTATTAAAAATCAAAATATTAATGTTTTATATAATCAACTTTTAAATTTAAAAAAAAAAATAAAAAAGTGTATATTTTAGCCTGAAGAAGCTAATAAATTTAGCAAAACGTCGCGATAGAACCTAAACCTTAGGGTTTTTATTTTTTTCCTTATATGCCGACAAACCCTTCCTTAAATTATTAAGTCAAGTTCAGTGAAATCACAAACTGATATTAAATAAACAACGAACACGCATGTCCTCTAACAACTTATTTCGTAATAAAACTCTACTTACTCGAAATTAGGCTCGATTCTTACGTTCAGTTTAAGTAGTAAAAATATACGGATAGTGCTACACCCACTCTGCTCGTCCTTGAATTAAGCCCCACCCCCTCACCTTGAGAGCGCACTGGTGCTATGTGGTTTGATCTAAGAGGGTGTGTTACGTCATATGACCATGAGTGCGCCCTCCATTCTTTTCGTCCCATGACCTTGAGAGCCCACGTATGCTAAATTGCTTAACCTTAAGCGTGTGACGCCATATGACCTGAGTGCACCTCCAACTTTTTTTTACTAGTTGTCCTTGAAATTATGTGATGTCAGTTGGCCTTGAATGCATCACTTACTCTTTTAACGTTTTTGCGTCCCACATTTCGTACAAAAGCCAGGTTGATGGTGTAAGCATGTACTACTAAAACTTATCCGAGACGTGTATTTGAACTTTCAACTAAATTAAATATGAGTACGCATGAGATATGTGTCGTGCATCATTTAGCCGCAGTTACAGTCTGTTGCGTCACAAAAGAGAGTCATGTATAGGAAGACCTGATGATTTTGGTCCTGGAGGAAAACGCATTTTTGGAGATGTTGCATCATTCCCAAAAATGCGAAGCTGTGATGTTTGTAATGTGACAGTTCCAGCAAACCGAATGGTAGTTCACCAACGAACATTGACGCATAGGAATAATGCATGTGTCCTACTATCGCAAGGTGTAGAAATGATAGTAGTGCCTTCAAAAAGCGCATTGCGACATATCGTGTGAGCAGCGACAATGTCCATGTGATGATTTTACGGCGTTTTTATGATATCAAGGAGAAAGTGTTGGATTTGTTGCGTCGAATGTTAATGAGTTTAGACCAGTAAGCGGTTCATCATACATCGAGCTACCGAGGTTTATAGAGAAAAAGAAGGCCGTGATTAACGTTGTGATCTCAGCCCTCTGTAAATATAATAAATGATGTGGTAATCAGGGAAGCGACAGAACCACCGTCTATTCTTAAAAAACCCTTATGAAAGGTTCGTGGGTGGTTCAATTGAAAAAGCGGACGGTGCAAAAGAACGAGCCGCAGCCATCCACATCTAGGGAGGATAGACCAACGTCTCCGATAATCACTCTCTACCGGTTAAGAGGAAGTTTGAAGAATCGGTACAACGGAATATTTCTAATAAGACATCGAGTCAGCCTGAAGATGGACTTCCTGATGATTTGGGGCCATTTTCCCAACAGGAAGACCAGGAGATGATGGCGCGAGTGTCGGAAGTAAAAAAATCCTTAGGGACGAAAATAAAACATTGCCGGAAGGAGATTAGTGAGTGGCAGACGAGGTTAGCGAGATATAAACGGCGCCTCTCGTTCATATGTGAACATTGAGAGATAAACATTTTTTAGACTTTATTGTTTAGATTTAACCCCATTCGCTTTTTTAAGGGAAAAAGGAAATTTCAAACTAAAACTCATTTTTGAAAATATTAGATTTATTGTACAAATTGCGTATCATTTGTTTGATATGCGAGGAGTAAATCTAATAATTCCACATCTTCCAGCAAACCATGAAGGTATCTGCAAGGTTCACTTTCTTCTAAATTGCCATCAAAGTATTGATCGCAGTAGATCAAATCTTAATGACATGCGTTAGCCAAACTAACATATGTTTCGGCGATCTGATTATTCTCATGAAGTTGATTTCTGTACCTATCATGGAGCATTTCAAGCTATGCTCTGATTTCACAAATGTTACGAATCTTTAATGCTCCAAATCTGTAGAAAGAATGATACCAACCTTAAGTATGTTTCCTCGTTTTATAAGTATTTTGAGACGTATTGCGCATGCTTCGTAATACCTAAAGAGAAAAATAAATAAATCTGGCAACAGAGAACGTACGCATGTCGTTTTAAATATAAACTCTGAAAAAGTTGCTTAGAACACATCAATCTCGTATGGCGCAAAACAACCCATGAAAATGTAGTTGCAGATAGTTTGCGAAAAAATATTGGAGTACTTAAAACACTTGAAAAATATTGAAGGTGTGATTTCGAAAGAACAAAGTACGTTACCTATAGATGTATTTGTTGTAATATTTTTTCCAAACAAATCTAAGGACCGGACGGTTCGTCGAAAATGTCTTATTCCCCGGAAAGGACACGTTCGGCGATGTTCTCTAAGAACTCGTCGAGAGCATCCCGTTGCTCTGCTCGACTACGTCGAGCCTCCTGGACTGACCTAGGAGCCTGGTCTGGGTCTAGTGTATGGCCTAAGCCTAGTGGCTTGACGTGCAGCTACGGGGACTGGACGTGCAACTGGCATGTAATCATCATCATCGACTGTTAAGTCGATTAAAGGCGGCGGTGGCCAAAAGTCATCACCCGCCTCACTACAAGCTTGGCATAAGCCATCCAGATTAATAAAAGGTGTGCGTCCACATAAAACTTACCCTCTGATACTATAGGGAGTAATAATAGTCACTTGTTTGGTTGACTTGCATTGTGGTAAATGATGGTCAGATATATGGCAGACCTATATTTATATCAAACTAAAAAAGTGGGGGTGCAACCCCGAATCTGGAAACATTGGTAGTAAACACCTTTTGTTATAATTTATTTATTACTAAAATAGTATGCCAAAATAACTGATACAGTTTGCTTTATTATTTAAAAAGTAAATAGTTTAGAAGCAACGGTGAGGAAAGAATTAAAAATATCATATAAGGGATGGAAATAACGTAACGTAAAGTAGCTCGAACAACTTTGGAACCATGGATAATGGAGGTGTTTTCAAAAAATCAAACATTTTTTTTAAGTCACTTGCGTTACGACAAACCTAATTTTTTTTGACCGTAAAAATTTACCTTTTACAACTTATACCTAAAAATAAAATGCGAAATAACTCGTACAATATGTTTTATTATTTAATTTTTTGTAACAATAAAGACTAAACTATCTATTACTCTTAAATTAAATTTAAAAAATGTAAGATTTTTTTTTAGTCTATTGCGTTATGACAAACCTTACTTTAACTTTTATTGGACCCGTAAAAATTTACGTTTTACAGCTTATACCTAAAAATAAAATGCAAAATAACTGGTACAATATGTTTTATTATTTAATTTATTGTAACAATAAAGCCTAAACTGTCTCTCACGCTTAAATAAAATTCTATTTATATTTAGCAGTAAAAGTACATATGTTCTGGTACTAATCAATCTAAACTATACAACAATGTATATAGTAAAATGTACTACTTTAACATATATGCTAAATATAAAGTATAATAATAAATAACTTTAAACCACTAAACAAGCTTGTTTGATACAGAATCATTTAACATATTATAACTAAAAATAGAATCGTGGATTATTAATGCGAAAACGTTCGTGTCTCTAGAAATCCGAATGTTTCGTGTTTCGAATTTGATCTTCCCGTCCACGGTTGAAGTTTTTACAGCTTCAGCTTGATGAGAACAGTCAATGACAAACCATAGATTTTTGAAGTATTCACCTTAATCCATGATTGGGCGTTAAATTCTTGACAGTAGTAACTGCTTTGGAAGCTCCAAATTCCATCTTTCATATCGGAATACTGTTGAATTAAGCTAAACTCAAATGTCACTTACATTTGCAGTTGTAAATTCAGTTGCATTTTCTTTATAGCTATCGGCTTTTTTATTATTCTGAAATCCGATTATCAAATAACGAGGTTTTTCGAGACTTGTGCTAGTTCGTATGGCCCAAACGTCCGATGAAGTTTGTCTGACAACGGGAGGCTCATATAGATCGCACATGCGGTAAGCCATTTCAATATTTGCATTACTACCATCTTTATTAATACGTGATAATATTTTAGCTTCTGCCTATTCTCGGGAATAATGTGATGATTTTCCACTCCAGTTTATCAGTTTAAATATTAACTTCAACTTCTCCAATATAACAGTTGTTAAAAGTACGGGCAATTATTATAATCAATTCTTGTTTAATATTAAAAATCTCCTTCGTATAATTCTAAGGGTACTAGTTACACCCGGTTTTCTGACAACTGCAAGTTTCTCACCAACCATCTCATATCGAATTTCATCGAATAGAAAAGTTAATAAATTGTTAGATAGATAGCACGTTTTAGTGGTGTCTTTTTGACTAAATGTTCCTTCGATATAGATGTAGCTTTCCGATATATCCAAAATTATGTCTTGAAAGTGAACTGGAATACGAATTTTATTGGAATTTTGGAATTTAGGTCATCCGTAGGGCTTATATGTGTGTTCTTGCAGAAGGAATTATCGGAAATCTGTTAAGTATAAACCTCAATTTTTGACTAGTTGCCATCATTTTCGCTGACTTCGTACTTTCAAACTAATGGACTTAAGAAATGTAAGATCGTTGGCAGCGAGACGGTGATGTCCTTCTAGTCTAACGTCAGGATCGTGAATGAACTCCGCTTTAGCAATTTATTTCTTTTTATTAAGTTTTACTATTGTTTGACATATCGAAGAAAACATATACGGTTGGCGATGGTAGCGAAAACCCATCCTTACGCTAGTTTCTTTAGCTCCACTTTAATAATAATTTTCTCGTTATTAAAATCGATAAGATCACTGTTATCGTCCGAGATAAGTATAGTAGAGAGTAGACGTCCTTCAGGTTTCAATGGCAAATAAATAAGGTTGTTTTGTTATTTTATAACCCGGTTCAACATCAATATCGAATTCGAATAAAATATGACATTCTTGTGAGTTGAAGTATGCTCCAGAGATAATATTACAATCAACACGTATTACGCATACTTTCATAATATCTACTTGAGAGGTTGATTCATGTTTTTTGTTCACCGTTATCGATATTCGATCAAATCCCAACATCTGAACGATACACTTTTCTCCTGTAAAATCTATAATGTATTTTGTTTTTATTTCACATTTTAGTGTGTTGTTATTGGGTGTTAGTGGAAAAGTTTTATCCATCATTACCCTTTGTGGATTCTTGTAAAGCAGGTTTCATTGCTTTTTCAATCTCATACACTTCATATACTCCTGGGGGAATTGTTAACTTTATAGATGGTGAAGATTTTTCATTTTTTTTTCTTGTATGCAAATTAATTATTGCTTTCATCAATATTAAAAATAGAATTATATGTGTAAAATACAATAAGGGCAAGCCCATATTTATTTACTGTACTGAGTTCTAACGGTGGGTAAGTTTTTGTCTTTTATTGCTGTCGACAACAGTTTAGAGGGCTAAAAGCAGTACGTCGTTTCCTCGGTTCCGAATTTTAAAACCATTTTTTTTTCTGTTATTTTTACATCACCTATTTTACATTAGCAGCAAACCAGTCTTCTAGGTGCTGGTCCATCATCACCTTCGTTTACATCTAAATTATTGGCATTATAATGGTCCGTACAACGCTGATACTTTAATACATCCGTGTCGCATTTCATGTGTTCTGGGAATTTATCCCACACATGTGCGATATGATTTGGGGAACAAGCAATAATTACCTCTTTGGGCATATTTTCTAACTACTCCTTAGAAGTTATTTTTAATAAACTACCGGAACGACGATAGGCTCTTAACGATTGAACCATATTTGTATAACTATCTCGATCCATTTGGGGGGTTAGCGTTATTGTTTTTTTACGTCTGGGAGAAAAACTTTAAACATAAATGTCCGCACCAGACTGTTCCAAATTTCTGCTGCCGATCGTATGTATAGTAAATATCCTTTGCTGCTTCACGACCCATTCGCAGATATCGAACCAATTCAGTTGGTGGTGGTTAATCACCGAAGCTGTCGTAATATGTAATATCTATATCATTCTTCCGATACGCCACCCAATGCGTTCCAAATCCTCTTATACTATCCAAATTAATAATAGCAGATTCATAACGTTTAGGTCTATATCTTTCTAAATCAATATTCGAAGAAGGCTTTTTATTAGTTCTTTGAGTGGTTCATAAAAAGTCCAAAACCTGTTCTATATGGTTTCAAATTTATTCCACCTCCTTTCGAATTAGGCGTAACTCACCACCTGTTTTTTGTGTTGTTGTATTTTGCTCCGTTTTTACTGCGCGGACTACTCCAGCTATACCGCCCGCTAAGGACGCTAATGCCGATAATCCGGCAAATAATGGTACTAAGGGTAATAACCCACCGAACTTTGGAACAGGTATAATTCTTGGTATGGTATATCGGTATCTTCCGTTTACCACCACAGGTTTTCAATAATGTCCGAGCCGCCACCACAGCTATTCTAGATGCATTATATTTGTCTTTTTCGGCAAATTTCTTACCACCAGCTTTAGCCGATTCCGCTTGAAGGGGTGTCGCAACGACGATCCAATTCAGCACACTTGGACATTTTTTATATTCGTGTATTTGTTTTCTCTTGACGGATCTACTACGTCGACGTCGCTTTTCTTTAGAACATTTAATTTTAGCTATTTTAGCTGACAGCTTCGATACACCCATACCGAAACGTTGCCTCACCTTCATAATATTTGTTACCAACCAAGCAGATGTTTTTTCACTTGCACTAGCGTCCTTTGATTTTGCTTTCTCTCAAGCACGTTACTCAAGATCGTAATCGGCTTAATGACGTGAACTTAAGTTATTTTTGGTTGTTTGAATAAGCTATGTCATGTTTCTTACACGCTGCATCTGATGGGTTAATTCCTAAATCACATTTAGCTAATCGCTTTGCAAGTTTAGTGCGGGCTCACAATATTGGTACCCGGGAAGTATAACTCAAACTAATAGGACCTTCTAATTCTGGAAAGACGAACGTTCTGATTACTTTGCTTACACACCGTTAAGGATTGCGCTTTAAAAATGTTTACGTATATTGAAAGTCGCTATATCAACTTAAACACGGATATCTCCGAAAAATGTTCACACCAATCAAAGAACTTGGTTATTACTCTTTCAGAGATACAACGGACATTTTTATGTTTGACGATGTAATGTGTGAAAAATAGGATGTTGTCAGATCATATTTCAGCATGGGACGACATAAAAACGTGGATAGTTTTTACCTAGCGCAGACTTATTCTCGAGTTCCCAAGCAATTAGTACGTGATAATGCCAATTTAATTATATTGTTTAAACAAGACGAAATGAATCTACGTTATATTTTTTCTGATCATGTATCACCAGGTGTAACTTTCACACAATTTCAAGAGACGTGTGCTAAATGTTGGAATGACAAGTATGGATTTCTTGTTATTGATAAAGACAGCGAATTAAATTCGGGAAGATATCGCAAGGGTTTCGATAACTATACATGTATAGAGTAAGATCGATCAAAGCTCATTTCATAGTTGTGTGATACTCTGGTAACATCACCTCCATAATGAATTATGATATCGATCTGAAACGACAATTGATTGCTGGGGTTACAGATGCTGTTCAAAAAAAGTTTAATCAAATTAGAGCTGCTAATGTACAAGATAAATTTGAATTGAAGACATTTTATGAGCCGATTTCTAAGCCTTTGATTTCTATATTGAATGTAGTAACACAAAAGTTGCAAAAGCAAAAACAACCACAATGCAAAGGTGTCAATACATTCATAGAACCATTAGATTCGTCGAACACGAGCATTTCTGAAGAGTTTCCGTTTGACACATCAACACCAGCTGCAAAACGGTACAAGCATATTGCTGAAACATCGCCGGATACCCCAAAAAACGAAACGTTTGATGGAATGTATGAAACACTTCCTCCCCCAAATCAAGCTGCGATATCAACTGATACCTTAATGAGGCTACATTCATCTCCAGATATTATAGTTAATACATACTTAACCGAATTAAAAACAAAACCATCCCGATTGAATACGGTTTATAGGGTACGTTATGGTACAAAAGGAAATAAAAATAAAAAATATATGGGTAATTTGAAAATACGTTTTTCTCATGGTAAAGTAGCATTATGACACCAAGCTAAAAATATTGCAACTTTTGAAGGGAATGCGGGACTTTACAACTTGATATTTTTAAAAAATCTGTCGGTATTAGAGCATTTAGACAAGACGACTCCTGAACTGATAGAAACCGTTAGAAAATATTACGGTTGATAAATGCTGCATACAATAGTTATGACGAGGATTACAGGAAACCAGATGGAATAAGTATTTACATATTATAAAGCCGTTAATGTCAGGGAATCGATTGGGAAGTGGGACCTCAAGAAAAAAAAACATATGCAAAAGTTGTATTACCATTAAAAGAGCGTGTTTTCTATCAAAAAATATTTACTACGTCAATTTGAATGAACCGAAGGAGCTAGTGGAACCACTAAGACTGCTATGGAGTTCAAAGATGGCTGGCCACACCGGACACGATAATGAAATAATGTCAATTATCGAAGAACTACGAGAGGAAGGTATAATTTATTAAGCAAAGTATTCACCTAATTTATTCAGTATCTCAAGAGACGTGAGTTGGAACTATGAATCCTAGCGCTGAAAAAATAAAAATTGTCAATGAGCTCCATAGGTCTGCGAGAACAAATTTTCCTAGAAGACACACAATCGTTAATGGGTACAAAGACTTCTGGCAAATAGACTTGACCGAAATGCAACAAGTTGCAAATGAAAACGACGGTTATCGTTATATTCTAGTCTGCATAAATTGCTATTCCAAATTTGTCAACACTAGAACGATTAGAAACAAAACTGGGGTTGAAGTCACTAAAGCAATGAAAAATATTATTAAAAAAACCGAATATCCCAGCAAATCTGCAAAGCGACTAGGGTAAAGAATTTTTTAATAATACATTCCAAAATCTTCTCAAGAATTAACATTAACCACTATTCGACGTGCAGCACCAAAAAAGCAGCTATAGTTGAACGAGTCATACGCACACTAAAAAATCTACTGTATAAGGAGTTTTTCGCTAGAGGTTCATACAAATGAATACAACTTTTACCGTCGATCACAAAAACTTACAACAATACCGAGCATCGTACTATTGGTATGAAAAGAATAGGCGTTACATCCAACACCCATATTAATGCATATAGTTGGATAAAAGTAGCATCAACAAAATTTAAATTTCGTTTGGGTGATGTAGTTCGTATAAGTAAATACAAAAGTGTCTTTGATAAAGGTTATACACCATCTTGGTTAACGAAACAGTTTAAAATCGCAAAAGTTAACATCACCAATCCACCAACATACCTCTATGTAAAATATTTTATTGTGTAAAACTTTCTAACCTATCAAACTATGTATTTTAGTTGAGGTTACTATTAAAATAAAAAACATCATGAACTTCAAATTTATTTTATTTAAATACTTATACAATTGAACTGAATTGTTCTTTATTATCTATAGTATAGGAGTAAACCTCGGTAAACTGGAGCTATACTGTTACGAATCATTTCTCCTACGTTATCCCTTGTAGTGGTGTTGTATATTTCATTATATTACCATTCTAGATGCTAAAATTAACCGACTAACTTTGTTCTCAATTTCGTGGATTCTAATTTCATCTTTTTCCATTTCGCTAAACATTTCTTTTTTTGATACTTACTGATACAATTCCAACTGATCTATTTTGCCACGAATCTCATTAAAAAATTTTTTTGTCAACAATTTCTACTATTTGTAGGCGTAACTTCTGCATTTCTTTAAGCACATAATCCTTGGTAACAGCGTCGTTACCCTTGACGGATGTGGAAGCATTGGTTAAAGCTTTTCCTTGCATATCATATTGACGTCCGGAGTCAGCTTAAATCCAATTCCTGGTGACCCCAGCAATAATTGTACATTTTCACTAACCATTCGGCGTCCAAATTTATCAATTGTATTGTGAACACGATCGATGTTTATCTAAAACTGATTTTGATAACCAAAGTAAGGCATTATAAGGAATAAACTAACGTTTATAAAATAATGCGTCGATACATGTTATGATCGATATTTATTGCATCCAATTTTTACGAGTTTCTCTAATTTTTGATCAACTTCCTTTTCAAGCCTAAATAATACTGATTCAATTTTTTTCATTCTTGAATACATATCTTTTTCTAAATGTGACTCAAAATCATTAACTATTTTGGTTATTTGGTTAGCCACCTCATTTAATATTTCTGCCAGTAAGAACCGAAGCTTATGCATTTTTTGAGAAAAATAATCTTGAGTTACAACATCAGTACCTTTTGTAGGTTCTGCGACGTTAGTTAAAAATTTTCCTTGAACATAAATATTGAGAATCAACAGTAAAGTTAAAACCAATTCCTGCAGGGCTGCGTAATGTTTTTTTTTATTAACTTTTTGGCGACCAAATTTGTCAATTCCAATGTTAACTCGACCCAATCTTACTTTAAACTAGAGTTAAATTCAAAAGGTTTTATACTTATATCTACATAATTTTAAAATAAGAAAAATATTGTAATACTAATATTTTATTTGCAAAAATACAATTAATTATTGTGTACATTGTCATTATCACAAGTTTTATTTGCCTTTCCAATATACATCCATTTTATCGACAACAAGAACAAAAAATAATACCATACATATTTATCTATAACGTTACAATTTTTTTTTAATTAACTAAATATTCAAAAATTACTAAAACTATTTATTTACAAATTACTTAAACCATTTATTTACAAGTTATCAATTATTTAAGATTCGTTAGACAAATGTTCCGAAATATTTCTTCTTCATCTGTCTCGTCGCTAAACTCTCGAAAAAAAGCTTCCTCATCTGATGTGTCTAAGGGAGCACTTACATCTGATGAAGTGGAGCGTCTTAAAGAAGAAACCGTCCATGGCTGCCCTTCTTGACTAAACTGTGGTGACGGAGTACACAAGACTGTAGAAGGACCAGCTTGATCGGGTGATGGATGTTGTGATGGTTGCTGATGTGTTGGTGGCGTAAAATTAAGCCTTCTTCTAACACTTGGTATTACATATAACTACTAGAAGAAGTGTTATAGATAAGTACTATAGAAAACTACCGAAATTTTAGCTGCTTATTTTTTAACAAACAAAATTATTTCAGGGTCCTTCTTTAATTGAACTAATTGGTTCTCAAACTCTCTCTATACTTATATTGGGAAATTTAAAAACAAGGCAAATAACACAAATATACATTAATACAATCAATATTTATTTACAAAATTACATTTGCATCATATGTTTAATTATGTACATTTTCTATTTGATTTTCACAGTTTTCATTCTCTTTATCGTCAACATCAATTTTGTTCCATTTTTCAGTAAGATCATCGGTATTGCCTACATGATCCAAACCATCTGCATTGGCACCCCTTTCCACAGCTTCATTGTCGTTTTCAGTTGCGACCAACCTATACTTCGATAGCAATTCATGGCAGTCGACCACGTAGCTTTGGAGAACTTCGTTGATCATTTCAAGACAAAAATCGTTGATAGAACCAAGTATCTTTCATACACATGAGCTCCTGACATGAATTTAATGTATTTCCTATATTGACTGACTGTTGAATCAACAGCTGGCCAATTATCTGTTGTAAAATGTAGTATCTCTTCTGCCATACTTCTTAACTTACACGACAACCATATCGTGTGGTTGTCTTCACTTGGTATACGGATTCTGTTGTTGTCACACATCTTCAAAGAGTAAATGTCTGAATATTTTCATTTGTAAAATTATTATCAATAAAAATTGTTTTTCTCTTACATTTTTTAACTTACCCCAGTTCAGCATATAAATTAAGAGAAGTATATAATGTCAAATTAAGAAAATAACTTTAAACTTAGTTTATTCTAAACGCCCAAATTTAAAAATAGATTTCTATCTTTCTTTCTTTCTCTTTATTGGTCTTTTTTTGCTATACATGGTATAGACAAGACAAGCCAAAAAATAGTACATAATAAAAAAAACTTAACCGAGGTATATAACAAATACACTAAATATAGTTTAAAAAAAAACTTTTTGTCGAGCACTGGTCATGATCAATAATTTTTTTCACATTATAAAAACAATGTTCAATTAAATATTTTTTTAGGGTGGTCTTAAATTTATTAAAATCTGCAATTATCTGAAATTCAACAGGTAGTAGGTTATAAAAGCGTAGTCCAGTATAAACTGGAGATTTTTTATATTGAAAGTATTTAAAGTTATTCATTTGGAACTGGTTTTTTTGTCCTTTTTAACTTTTAAACTCATCTTTTTTAGAGTGAACGTATGAAAGTAATTTATATAAATAAATGCAGCACACGGTTAAAAATTAAAAAAATGTTTATTGTTTAAACACTGGTCTGCAAGATTCGTCATATTTTAAGTTAAATATTAATCTTAAAAATCTTGTTTGAGTAATAAAAAGCCTTCCATGATCAATAGATTGTCCCCACACCATAATATGAGCGCTAAGTTGAGGATACACCGTAGAATAATAAATATTAAGTAAGAGCTGGGGGAAAACAAATTTGTTTTAAAACTAGAAAAGCGTAATATGTACTGTTCGATTTTTTACAAATGCTGTTAATGTGCTCCTCAAATCTTAATTTTGAATCCACGATACATCCTAAAAATTTCGCAGAATTTCTAGTAGTGTTCTGTGAACTCTATACAAACAGTTTTATCATAATTTAAGATTAGATGATTATTTTAACACGATTTATCAAAGTCGTTGAGAACATTTTGAATTTTGTTTTTTAGAGTTTTTATATCCATGGATGAAACATTAATAGTAGCGTCATACGCGTACATAAACACCGAGCCATGGGTTATATGGTCAGGCAAATCATTTCTGTGGAAATATTAAGGTCCCCAAAATTCCTCCTTGCGGTGTACCCAGATTACATCCGAATGCATCCGACAGTTCATTTTCTACCTTTACAATTTGCGATCTATTTGTAACATATGAATTGAGCCACCTACTTACTGAGTACCTAATACCTAAGCACTACAGTTTCTGCGTTAAGAAGGCGTGATTTAGTGTTTCAAACGCGCGTGATAAATCGAACATTATCGCAACTACATGTTCTCCTTTATTGATATGGTCGTGGAAAATCTGCATCAATGCCAGACACGCTGTTTCAACAGAATGATCTTTCCTAAAACAATGTTGAGATTGTGTCAATAAGTTATATTTATTTAAATAGTTAGTTATTGTCTCATGCATAGCTTTTTCCATTACTTTTGAGAAGCAACTCAAAATGCATATGGATCTGTAATTTTGAAAGCCTAGTGGGTCACCCTTTTTTAAGAGTGGTATCACTTTCGATATTTTTAAAATATCAGCGAATTGACCTAACTCAACTGACCGAATATATATATATGTTAAATATTCGGCAACGATTGTGTCAGATTCCATTAATATTTTTGCCGGAATTTCATTTATTCCCGTAGACGATTTATTTTTAAGGTATGTATAATTTTTGTAATTTTCGCCTGTGTTGCTGGAGTAAAATACATCGAATTTAAAATAAGTGTGTGTGGTACAGAGCAACTATTACTCATGAAACCAAGTTTACTTACTTTATCTTCAATTCATTAAGGTATGTATAGTTTTTGTAATTTCCTCCTGTGTTGCTGGAGTAAAACACATCGAATTTAAAATAAGTGTGTTTGGTACAGAGCAACTATTATTCATGAAACCAAGTTTACTTACTTTATCTTCAATTGATCAAGGTATGTATAGTTTTTTTTAATTTCCGCCTGTGTTGCTGGAGTAAAATACATCGAATTTAAAATAATTGTGTTTGGTACAGAGCAACTATTATTCATAAAACAAGTTTACTTGCTTTATCTTCACTTGAAAAGTGAACTACGCTACAAATAGATAATTTCATGTCGCATTTTTTTTTTGGGTTTTCCTAAAATGTCTTTAGTCATACTCCATGACATTTTATTTTTGTTATTTGAATTATTCAATTTACTTAAATTAAGAGACTTTTTTCGATCTCGACTTTTTCAGCAATCTTATTTTTTAATATTCTATATGATTCAGATAAATTTTTATTATATTTTTGTACCAGTTTAACGTTCCGTAAATGTTCTAGCTCAGTCTGTAACTCTGGAGAAAAAATATATTTAGAGTTATTTTTATCATTAGGTTTTGCTTTTACTTTTGGAAAGGCGGCCTCAAAGCACCATTGCGAGTAGAAACTATTAAATATTGTATTAATAATTATTACTTATTCGGCAATAACATGAAATCGTACTCTAACCCACCACCTGATTCTACTTCACAGTCATTTAACCAATGCTCGGTCAAACATATAAAACTTGCATTTACATTATTACAAAAATATTCTAATAAACTACATTTATAAAATAAACTTTGTATATTTATATGTATTTACAATACTGCTAGTATTAATGTCCAGGATTACTTGTAGGCTCTGTCTCAAATAAGTTAAAATACATCCCATTCGAGTTATTTATAATTTCTATAACCTCTTCAGAAATGGTTTCGACAACACGTTTCGGTAAAAAAGTTTGAAATATTTTATCGTGCGTTTTGACATACAACGTTGCATAAAAAGTTTTACCAAGTTATAATAGTTAGCTTAAATCAAGGACAAGTGGAGGGGGTGTAGCACTATCCGTGAACTTTTACTAGTAGTTTAATGAAAACGGCAGCAAATAAGCTACCCTTATTTCCTTATTTAACAGTATCAGGCCGATTATTCGTCACGCTTGTCGGTGATAATTGCCCGGTCGTAGTACAGTTTGAAGCCATTATTTTCAAGCACTGAGCTTGGTTGGTATTTTTAATAGGGCACAAAGGTGTTCAGGAGCCCGTATTTATTGGCAAGCTTCTGGTGTATGATGTTACACATTTAGTTATGTCGCTGTAGTCCGTGTTTGCTAAGTGCGTGCTGCCAATTATTATATGCTGTATTGTCTCTGATCTCTTGCTATATTTTCGACACTTATCGGATCTTTGATGATGAATTTAGTGTAATTTTGGTCCTCTATTGCCATCACAAATCCTTCTGTCTTTGGGAATAGTTGTCCATCCTTCAGCCACCTGTTGGATGCTTCCTTATCTATGAGTGGTTGATTCAAGTCATTGTAATGTCGGCGATGCAGTGCCATTTGAGCCCGCTGTTCTTGTTTATCGGGGTCTGAAAGTGACTTTAGGATGATGTTGTCACTTGCGAGATTTGAGGTGTGACTTGTACTTGGTCATCATTAGACCAGTAGTTCGTTGTAGTCCCTCTAGGTCCGAGTTAGTACATTTCAAGATTCCGAAACTGTAAGTCAACACGGGCACAGCATAGGTGTTAATTGCTGCAATGAGATTTCCGGCGTTTAGTTCTATTTTTAGAAGAGCATGCACTCTTTGGACGTACTGATCTTTCATGTTGGTCTTTCCTTGCTTATCATCGAGCAATCTAGCTTGTTGGAATCCTAGGTATTTGTAGGTCTCTCCTTGGCTCATCGCTTGAACTATTTCTCCATTGGGTAGGGCTACATCACCATTAACGACTTTGCGTTTTTCGATGTTTAAGGCTTTTTTTCGTTTCAAATTCCATATGGATGTCTTTCGAGAAGGTGTATAATACGTCAATAAGTGTTTTGAGTTGTTTAAGGTTTCCACCATACAGCTTAATATCGTCTATATACAGAAGGTGGGATAAGGTTCGGGAGTCGTCTTTATTGGCTTTGATGTTGAAGCGATGATCTGTATTGTTGAGCAACGTAGAGAGGGGGTTCATCGCTAAGTAAAACCAACGTGGACCTAGCGGGTCTCCTTGGTAATTTCCCCTATTGATGTGTATCTCATCGGTGATAAGAGATTGATGGCCATTATAGATCCTCAGGTTCGTTCTCCACTGGTGCTCGATAGTCGGATAGAGGATCGATACGACATTTTATATTTCACCTTAGCTTCAAGAAAAAACCTTCCCCTTAATCATTAAACATGTAGGCGGAATCTGTATCGTCATTACTACATTTTTTAAATATGGCGTCTTACAGGTAATATATCAAAAATTGTAGCAAAAACTTAAGCGGTAATAAAGAAAACTGGCAGTGTCTACACTTTCTACTAAACATGGATAACCTCCTAACTGGTGAATGAATTATGAAACTATCTTACTTTGTGGTGCACTTTGTTTTATCTTTTTAAGTATTATGAAACTATCTTGCTGTGTGGTGATCTAAACATAAACTACATGTGTGGTACAATTACAAAAACACAACTTAATGATATCTTTGAAATCGTTGGTATTTTCTCTCTCCTACCATTGGAACCTACAAGAGAGTGACGGTGGACATTTAAGTTCGCTATATTATGTGGTATCAAATAAAAAATGGTATAACGCCAGTAACCATATAGCCGATCACCAAGCTCAAATAGCTATGGCAAATACGCCTGATTTGGGTTCGTATACTTTACAGTTCGACACTTCATCAAACATTCTAATAGGCAAAAGACAATTTTCGAAGCATATTTAATTTAAAAGTTTTTCTCTCCAGGATTGATTTTTCTGACATTTATAGTGTGGTTAATGTGGATCATGCCTGTGATAGTTTCCTGTCGGAAATGTTGTATTTTCTAGATAGATGTTGTCCTATGAAAACACCAACACAACGTGATAAGCAATACAAATGGATAGATGGTAAAGTAATTAAGGAGAGTAAGAAGCTAAAAGATATATTCTGGCTTGCAAAAAGTATTAACACCAGGGAGGCTGACGATTACTATAGAACTACAAAGAAGCATTTTGCTCATAAATATGGACATAAATGAGGACTGATTACTGGATTGCCAACTATATCAAAATGGTTCGAAAAGGTAATGTGCAATCGCCTAAAATCCTTTGTAACACGGTTTGGGCTTGTTTCAGGTAGTCAACATGGTTTCTGGGAGGACCTGTCGACCAGTACAGCAGCATATGATCTGATACAGTTTGTTTATGGCTCAACAGATGATGGAAACTATACTCTCGCACTCTTCTTTGATCTGATCCAAGCATTTGACACATTTCGACTGATTTTCTTTTGATACAATTAGAAGCTATAGGAATCAGGGGCAACCTGGCTGAGTGGATGAAGTCCTTTTTAAACCAGAGGAAAATCACAGTTCAAATTGGCCAAGCTACTTCCAATCAGTTTAATCTCCATAGTTGTGTACCTCAGGGTGGTGTACTCTCCCCACTACTCTTTGTACTTTTTATTTATTAACGATATGGAAGACCACATAATAGCAAAAAATCTCAGGTACAAAGTCATACTATATGCAGATGACACGATTGTGTGTATTTCATCTGATGATTCGCATGAGCTGGAAATGTGTGCAAACGATTTGTTACAAAAGTTTTATAGTTAATGCACGGAGAATAAGTTAATGCTGAATTTAAGGAAAACTCGTTACACGATATTCTACAAAACAAGAGCTCCTCCGCAACTGGTATTAAGCTTAAATAGTGAGAACATTAATTAAGCAAACGATTTCAAGTTCTTGGGGCCTCTTCCTGGATGAACAGCTTACGTGGTCATCCCATGTCGACCATGTTGCAAAAAAATTAAACACCGCATTTTTTGCAATACTAAACATAAAGAGTGATCAACTACACAGTTATTGAGTGTCTATTATGCATTGGTTTATTCTCATTTAAGATACATAGTTGTGTATTGGGGTCAGACTACACAATTAAAGAAAGTATTCATATTCCAAAAGAGAATTATACGCAAGATATTTTCGATGGATCCACTTCAATCCTGTAAACCTGTTTTTAAATCTAAAGGGATAATGATGGTTACGAGCATTGTATTGTACCAAGCTTTAATGTTTGTCAAGGAATATCCGGCAAAGTTTGTAATGGTCCAAAAAAGTCATTCACATGCAACTAGATCAAGCATACATAACATTGAGCAGTGTAGATTCAAGTTAAGTTTATTTAGGAAAAGCCCACTATATTTTTGCAGTAAGGCATACAATAAACTTCCTGAGAAAATTAAATTGCTCAAAAGCCTCTGCAATATAGAAGACAAGTAAGAGGGTTTCTAACTAACCAGGGTTTCTACAATTTAGAAGAATATTTTAATGCAAAGGATAATTAAATGCACTGTTCGTGTAGTTGTTTTGTCGTTTAACAGTTATATTATTTGCCGTATTGTATATTATTATATTTTCGATTTGTTTAAATATGTTCTATTTTAAGTGACATTCTCAATATTTACTCTGTAAGTCAACTGACATGAATAAATAAATAAATAGATATAATTCCCTTCGGCTTGCATTTATTAAGAAACCAACTTAAACTCTATAAAATTAAGAACCAAAATTGTATTCACTCCGTACAAGAGAGTCTATTAAGTACCCATGCTTTAAATTCCAGAGTGAATTGCCTAGTAGCCAAAAAAATTGGAGAAATCTGCTACTTATCAAGAAAATTACAAGTGTTTAAAATTAACTACTAGGTTTTAAAGTTCCATAATTTATGGACATAGAAAAATCGACAATGCTGTTCCTTTATTTAAAAAAATGTTGCTTTTTTATAAGATGACTATATCCTAAGTTTAAAGACTCTGCTAATTAATTAAACAGATTTCGTGGTAATCGATTGCAGCATGAAATTAACTTATCACACCCTGTACAAGAAAGAATTTCAAGACCTTGCTCTTAATTGTAGAATAACTTGCCTATAAGCAAAAAAAATGAGAAAATCGGCAATAATTACGAAAATTCCGAGTGATTGAAATTGACTTGCAGTTTTAAATATACCATAATTTAATGGACCTAGGGTACATCTATTGTTTTATCCTAACATTTTTATATTTCACAATGTTTTTATATTTCTCTAACATTTTTATTTTTAATTAACAGATATTTATTTCCTTTTAGTTTACTAAGTCACTTGTATATTACTTTTAAATAGGTTTATATACCTTTTTGTCGCAGTTTTTTCCGTGTATCACAATAACTCAATTTCAAACATTTCCTGCACGAAAAATTATGCTGTGTATAGGCAACTTATAATACATTTCGGTTTTAAAACGGGTTCGCGCGCTACAGATATACAAAGACATAAGTGCGATTTAACATTTCAAATTTTGCAGTTATGTAGGCAAAGGATCAATGTAAGGCGGTACTCAGCCCTTTTGTAAAAAATATATGGGGCGAAATTTGCGTAGAAAAAAACTTCTAATTTTGTCATTCTAAATTCGACTTTTTCGCAAAAATGCACATTTAGCACCCGACTATGCATCTTTCTCTATTAAAAGCATATTGAAGCCAATACTTCTCTTATACTTTTAACATAATACTAGCGACAACCCGCGACTTCGTTCGCATATGGAGATAACAAAAGGGATATAAAAAGATACTTAGATCGCCTTATTTAAATGTTACGTAACCGTTTTTAAGAAATTGTAAAATATGTAAAATAATCAAATAGAATACACAAGTTTAAGCGTTTTTGCGAAAAACCAACCGTTTTTTAAATAAAAATTCTTATTGAATCTCTACATCCATGCCAAAATGCAGCCTTTAACGTCAAGCGGCTTGAGCAGAATCGTGATGAATCCGTGCCCGATTTTTTCAAACCTCCTGTATAAACTTACAACACAAAAAAAAGTGTTGAAAAAATTTTAAATGAAAAATCATATAAATCGGTGCAGTACAACAGACTCTCACGGACAGAAATTTTTGTCATTTAAATAAATAGATAGATTGCAGCGGCGCGGCGGAAGGTTCGTTCTGTAATGCAGGGTAGAGTAACCCCTTAAGTAGGTTTGATTGTAACAAAGAGTCCGTTGTGTATTAGAGGAGGGAGGGGATGGATTTAGATTTGGTCATGATTACTAAATGCTGATTTTCTGAATATTACTAAACGAGATGTTCAATTTTGTATGAGAGGTAAGTGGTGTTTACTGAAACCATGGTTATACAAACAGATTTAAATTAGTTTGATGTATAGGGAATAAATATATTAAGTACTCAACCATTTTAAGGAAAAAGTGGTTCCGTTTAAATAACATTTGCCTTGTATTAAGTTTACATTTAGGCTGACTGCGGAGCGACGGCTACATCAAAGCAGGGGTCATGAGTAGGGTTGCCAGGTCCCAAAATATAAAAGCCTGACTCGGAGCTATATTAAGCCGGACATTTCACCTAAATAGCCAGACTGGGTTAGGCCTGACATTTCGACCTAAAAGCCGGTACAGACAAAAAACAACAAACTAAAAGTTTTTATTAAACAAATAAAAATATATATATTTCTTCTGGAAAAAATTAAAAAGCTACCAGCTCTTTGGCATATCCTAAGAAAACTTAAATTATTTCTAAATTCTTGAAAAAATAACAAAAATCTATGATTAGATATATTTGGCATTGTTACCTACTTTGTCAGTTCTCCTTAAAAATCATATCATAAAATTCTTTGCAGGTTAATTTTAGATTTCACAATAAAAACATCATCTTTGCAATTGTCTCAGTTTGCAATTTATTGCGTTCCTTTGTCCACTGGGCGTTTATCAAAGAAAAAACTCTTTCAACGTTGGCGTTGTGACCTGGAATTGCAAAATAATATTCTGCTAACTTAAGTAGTAAAATATGCTAAAATAAGCAGTCTACTTTTGATGTGCCAATAGCTTTTTAAAGTCAGAGTCATCCTTGTGTTGCTGTAAAAATTTTATAAAATTTTGCCACTGATCAAACATTTTACTGTCATCTAACTGTAATTTTTTTTAGATAAAATGTCTATCGTTTGTGCTGCTTGTTGCCAGCTGGGAATATCAGCTAAAATCATCCACTGAAAGTGTTTTAATTCTGAACTAAATTCTATTGTCCAGGAGTTCAAGTAGTCTTTAGCAATTTCGTACATATTTTTCATATTAACTATGAATTCTTCCACCTGATCTACATGACCCTCCGATAAACGTCGTAGAATTTCGGTCACTTTAATTGGGCAGAAATTTTGCCCTAGTCTTTCATTTATATTGCCTACTATTTGTGAACATTGGTCAATTACTTCATTTACGGAAATATCCGCAGTTTCAGTGCATTTGATTCGGCTTTGATAAATAGACATGAAAGAATGCAAGAGCCATAAATAACACTCAGAGAAGCCGTTTTCAAAAACATTTGCAATGACCTGGGCGGATAACTCAATGAAAGAAAATATGACTTTAGTGGCTGCAAGATCCTCTCTATGGTGGGATAAAGAGACAGCCATCTAGTTTTTGAATGCTTAAACATCTGTCGAAAATGTACTTCTAATTCGGAACACATATCTTTTAAAGCTTCTGTTCGCACTGTGAAGCTGTTCATTTGCATCACTATACTTTCTACACAGATTGGTAAAGATTCGACAGCGTGATGTACGGAATTGCTAAATATATGTGCAATACACCCAACTCCAATGATATTGTCGTTTTGAGTAACCGATTTAAGTATACTGTTGACGTTTTTGGTTTCATGTCTCTCTATTCCTCCAAAGTTAGCATTGGTGTTATCTGCAGAAAATGCGGTTAACTTTTCCAACAAGTTCTTTTCATTCAAAACCGTGTGTATGTAATTAGATATGGTTTCAGCAGTTTTGTTCGGTAAGGCCTGCAGCTCCAGTAAGTTAACTTGAATTCCTCCTTTATCAGGACTGAAATATTGTATCGAATTTTCAAAAGTTTTTTAATATTTTTTGTTGTGCAAAAGATCCTAAAACTTTTTTTAGAATAGCCTCAGCTTTTATGCGGGAACAGGTTACATTTTTTGCGATTTTAGAATGTGAATAGATACACCTGCAAAGCGGAGTTGTGCAATCCAGTGACTTAAAAGATTCATGATGTTTAACCAATCCATGACAGTATCTATTCTTGACATAGATGCTGTGCCGCGAGAGAGAGAACATAATGATCACTCATGTTCTACTTTACCTTTAAAATCTCCTGGTAAAAAAAGACCCCGATTATCATACAAAGATAAAATTGACGATGGTGATTTTCAAGTAATTCGACGACCAATAGAGAATATTTATATAAACTTGAAGAAGGTTCCGATCTGCAAACCCCTACTTCGTGCTATAAAGAACAAAATTGATTTTCCGTACGGGTATGAAACCTTAAATCGGCTTTTACGGTCAAATGGTTTTGTGTGGCGCAAGTGCCAAAATAAACGAAAATTGCTCATTGAGAGACCAAATATTTTTCACTGGCGGGTGAAATATCTATCAACTGTAAGGCAATATAGGCAAAAAGGATGCAATATTGTGTCTCTAGACGAAACCTGTGTAGATAATGATATGATAGTGAACAAATGCTGATAAAGTGAAAGTGTTACAGGTTACAGGTGTTGTTCAGGGAATCCGCTCTAGTAGTCGCTTTATTATAATTCATGCTGGTTCAGAAGCCGGATTTGTTCCAGGTGCTGCCTTAGTTTTTCGCTCGGGACTAACAACTGGAGACTATCATGGACAGAAGAATAAACATAATTTTGAAAAGTGGTTGCTCGAGAAGCTTCTACCTAACATTCCTCCCAAATCAATCGTGGTAATGGATAATACGTCTTATCATTCTCACGTAGAAGATAGTGCCAACTAAATACTCAAATGCTCATATGATATCGTGGCTTAAATCGAACAATCTTGTATGTGATCCAACATGGAGAAAATATCAATTATATGAAGTAATATCAGCCAACAAGCCTAGAGAAAAAAAGTATAAAATTGACGGTCTTTTACGTAACCTCGATCATACACCTTTAAGGCTGCCTCCATACATGTGCGACCTCAACCCTATTGAACTTGTATGGGCAGGAGTAAAAAAATATAATAAATTATCATTAGAAGCGATTGACTCAATATCGGCTGAAAATTAGAAATCGTATGTTAAACATATTCGTTCTATTGAAAATAAATACTGGGAAGTAGATGGCAAAGTTGAAACGGTTATTGATGATCTAGTTATCACACTGGGATCTTTAAATAGTGACGACGAAACCTCATCATTTTCAGAGGAAGACAACGATTCAAAAATGGCTTAGTTTTTTTTTTTAATATATTTTGTAAAATGGTTCATAAAGTAGCTGTCAATAAACCGCTTCAAAATAATTAATTTTCTGTTCAATACCGGGTGTCAAAAAATATCTAATATTGCTATTAATATTTGAAAAACTACAGAACTCATATTTTTCCAAAATTAACACATCAATGTAGTTATACTGATTCCAGTGAACAAGATTTATCAAAATTTTAACTTATGCAGTTCGACTTTGGGCTATTCGTGTATGCCAAAAGTGACCGTTTGTCTCCTTCTGTCATATTACTTTGTACAGGGGGCGTCATTGTAAAGTACTATACAGGGCGTTCCCTAATTGCGTGCTAATGTTAAAGGGGGGTGGTTCTTGGACCTTTTTTAAAAAAAAGTTTAATATGAACTTAAAAGTCTTAACTTTGGAGATACAGGGTTTTAAAAAAACATTTTTTTTTAAATCCTAATTCTAATGCTATTATAGATAAACAACTGTGAAATTTGATACACGTCTTTTATGCATAAATTAACAATCAATTTTTGAAAGTTCTACCAGTGGCGTGCATATGTAATTAACCTGGGTAAATCCGTATGGTTCTTAATGCATAGAAGACGTGTATCAAATTTCATGCAGTTATCTACAATAGCATCAGAATTGGGATGAAAAAAAATGTGTTCTTTTTAAATTTTACCATCCTGTATCTCAAAAGTTAAGACTTTTAGGACATAAAAACACCCCCTTTAACATCAGCACGCAATTAGGAAACGCACTGTATAGTACTTCACAATGACGGCCCCTGTATAAAGTAATATGACAAACGGAGACAGACGGTCACTTTTGGCATACCCGAGTAGCCCAAAGTCGAACTGCATAAATTAAAATTTTGATAAATCTCGTTCACTGGATCTGAGGCTGGCTGCCCTTGTAAAATCTGGACTTGTAAATCGTGTATCACTATACTGGGTGGTACAATAACAGAAGACGAATGCAGTAGCCCGGGAACCGTTAATGACAGAACTCAAGAAAAAATATATTTATAGGTAAATCGCTCAAGAAAAATTAAAATTAAATCATTTTAAAATTCGAGAGTTCGCCGTTTTTGCAACACAAAAGATATAGAAGTGCGGTACACCAAAGAAAACAGACAAATATAGATAAAAGTTCATTAAGCATAGTTACATTTTTTAATTATCTGAAGTGCGTATAGTCAAAAAGGAGTGCCATATTATTTAAAGAACGACGGGACACCACTGGTTTAAAGAGATTTCTTGGCCAACCTTCCTAAACCGATTGACTCCGCCCGGTTTTCTTTCGTGTCCCGCACTTTACACCCCTGTTATTCTATTTTACCCATTACATCTTTCCAACAACTTTAGAAATAGATACATATTTAACCAAGTCTCTGAAAATAACTCTATTTGACAATAAAGAACGTAAATAAATATTTTGTTTATTGCAATAAAATGTAACAATTTGTTATATTTTTTTAAGATATTTAGATTTTAGATATCTTAAAAATCCAAGAAAACTATTAAGTAAGTACCTACTAAAACTATAGAGTACGTTTTTTTACTGCACGATAACGATAAGCATCCTTCTAATTCAAACACGACTAAAACAAAGTTAAAAAAGTTAATCAAAATTGTGTTCGCGGTGCACCCTTGTTTGCGAATTTTTCTGTCCAATAATTGGTATTTATCAAAAAAAAGAATTTACTAACTGAAATAAACGAAATTATAAAACCAACTTACCAAAAATATAGCCGCTTTTGACTGATAATGCAGAAAGTCCGTGAGCGTGAATTGGGCAGAAATCAAAACCCTCTACTGCGTAATACGTTCAGACGGGCCAGGAATAAGAAACAACAGTGGATATGATAAAGCAACCTAACAACATTTCAATAGGGGACTATTTTAGACTGTCAGTTTTCTGCGCTATTCGAAACTAACTTCTCGATGGTTCGATGCTCTTCGTTTAGTGCTGTAGTCGGGTATTTATTGTATCGATATCGATACAATAATTGTCTAAATAGATAATGGATTATATTTTCAAATTAGGTTAAATATGACTTAAGTGGGTATGTGAAAATATTTTCGATGTAATAGCTTGCCATTCGATTAAAGAGTCAATTTTGGTGGGAATAATTCGTGTTTCTTTTCTTGTTCTGCAGGAGTAACATCCGACACGTTACACTAACAAAAAGCTTAACAAAAACCGGACAGGCCGGACTCGAAAATATTTGGCCGAACACGACCGCAAAAAGCCAAACATGTCCGGCTAAAGCCGGACGTCTGGCATCCCTAGTCATGAGATACACAGACGTAGTAGATATATGAAAAATTGCTTTTTAGGTAGACAAATAAAATGGCTGTAATAAAAGTTGCTGTTATTTGTTACGAGTCCAAATATCAATGGTATTTTTTATTTAGTTAGATATCCAGACGCGCCAATGTGTAATATAAAATGAAAGGTAATTGTACAACTTCTCAGAAAATTTTTGATTTATTAAAATCCTATTGCCAGAAGCCGAGAAACCGAGATTCTTAGTGAGATAACTGAGTCACAAGGCAAAAAATAAATAAATTTTAAATGATGGCTCATTTTAAAATGATAACAAAAACCCAAGTAGGACAAAGCCCTACTGTTACTATATTTGATGCCGCCTGTATGTCTTAATACATGAGTACACTCCAGAAGTTTATGGAGCGCATACAATAGCGTAACTTTAAGAACAAAATGCGTGCGATCTGAAATAAAAGGTTGCTGTGTATGTAAATTTCTGATTCTATTAAAATTCTATTGCCACGAGCCGAAGAAGCAAAATTCTTAATGAGATAACGGAGTATCTCATTAAGGCATATTGAAAGAAAATTAAAAATAGTTAAAACTATTTTTAATTTTCTTTCAATATCCCTACTATGGAATCACTTTGGCACTACTCTGAAAACTGCTTGAAAAAAGTATCAAAATCGGTCAAACAATGCCATATATGTAAAAAAAATAAATTGGTCAATGTAGTTGGCTAACAAACATAAAAACTTATTAAATTATAAATAAAACCTAGCCTGTTGATATATTATTTCAAATAATGGATTTGCCTCGTTCTTATCCATAATTGGAGTTGATCACGACAAGCTCACTTGTGCCTCTCTGTGCAAGTTAAAAAAATCGGCAAATTTTCTTTACCCGGAACTTCCCTAGCTATGAATTTTTCTACGTGTTAGGAATTTTACATCACATTTGCTACTCTACCTGTGGTCCTAATCTATTTAGCTTCATAATATATATAATGTTTTCATATTTAAGTATTTACTAATGGAACACTTCTTTTGTAGTTGCGTTTCCGCAAACAGAAATATTTTGTGTTTATTGTTACTCAAAATTTTATCATTAAATTAAATTGAAAGTTTTTGTTTATGGTAATAATTACTACGCATTTATTTTCAACTCCTGTCTTTAAAAATTTAGTATAACAGTGGCAACGTCGCGTGCATGTTTGTTCACCGATATACCAATACCCAATATTAATTCATAAAAACTCCGTATAGTGGTTTACAGTATTGTAGGTTGTGCATTGATTTTTTAAGTCGGAATTTGTATTTTTGCGGATATTTAGTGAGTTTTGTATTTTTTGGTGAGATAACTCTTTGAAAGTCATTAAAATGGTTCTCCAGTGTCAAGTTTGTGGAAAACTAGATAATTTTAAGCCGGAATTGTCCTTTTACAGGTTGGTTAGGTTAAGGTTAGAACGCCATCCTTTCGGTAGCGTAACATTTAGCATTCTTTGAAATGAAATGCAAATGATGAAAACTTATTATTCTTCATAAGTCATTTCTTGTGCAGTTATAATACCTATGTTAGTACATACAACTGTTAAGCTCTTTGATAAAATGTATTACAATAAAAAAAAATAATGATTTTTTTATTTTGCGGCGGCCAGAGTTAGAGGTTAATAATATCCATTTCACCAAAATATTACTAGGTCATCCTCATATGACCTTCATTTTTGACTAAAATTTGAAGTGGTTCTGATAAATAGTTATTAAACTAAAAACCGAACTGACAGACAGACGGACCGACGAAATTGATAAAAACATTTTTGGGCATCTAGGGGCGCTAAAACCTGATATTATGTAAAATCTTAGAAGGTTTTTTTCACGATTAGGTATATTGTATTTGGCCGCCAACTTGAATTAATACCACAGCTTTACTAGTTCTATACCACAATTAGTTATAGCACACAATTTGGAATGAGTCAATTAAGTAGTTTTTTCAGGCTGATTTCTTAAATATTTTATTAAGCCACCGTTTTGGATGCGTACCAAAATTTTAACAGTTGATTTCTATACAATACCTACTTGATTTTTCTGCAAATTTGAGATAAATTGGATAAGTAGTTTTTTTAGTGATAATTTTTCTAACATTTCATTAGGCCGCCATTTTGTTTTGACATTTTAGATTTTATCCAGAATGTTACCAGATCATTCCCTCGGGCATTCCCATATGACCCTTAATTTTTGACCATAATTTCAAGTCAATCGTGCAACTATTTTTTTAGATATGCTACGTACAGACGGTGGACAGAACTGAGAAAATATGTCTATCCAAATCTAGAGACGCTAAAACCTGAAAATATGTAAAACTTGAAAGGGTTGATTTTTTTCACGATTATAAATACTTATTTGGCCGCCATTTTGTTCCGCCATCTTAAATTAGTACCACAATTTTACTAGTTCTTTTCTATACCAATTAGTTATGGCACACAATTTGAAATCAGTCCATTAAAATTTTATCAAGCCGCCATTTTGTTCCGCACTCTTTGATTCGTACCAAAATTTTACCTGTTGATTCCTATATAATACTTGATTGATGAAAATTTTAGATAAAATGGATAATCATATTTTTAGTAATAAATGTTTTAACATTTCATTACGCCGCCATTTTCTTTTGCCATATTGGATTTTTACCAAAATGTTACCATGTCATTCCCATATGACCCTGTGTTTTGACCAAATTTTGAAGTCATTCGGTTAAGTAGTTTTTTAATTATGCCTCAAACATCTACGGACCCTGAAGCGTAAAGATTTGAAAAAATACCGGAGGGTGATTTTTTCACGATTACAATATTTCCCTTTTACGAGGGAAGGAAAAACTCAATTTATTTTAAATCATGCCCAAAATATAAGTGTGGCTCAGGTAGAAACTGGTAAAATATGGTTGTGGTGGTGGAACAAAATGGCGCTCAATAAAAATATTTGAAGACAGTATACTAATTGACTATGTGAGAAACTAAATTAATTTCCACTTTACTATTCTTAATAAAAGGAAATATTCCTAACAAAGGAAGTTCCGGGTAAAGGAAATTCACCGTTTTTTTTCTATTTTTGTTGCTTCAGAAATTTACCTATATGTAACGCGGCGTTCGCGTGTAAATATTCAGATTCACTCTATCATGTTTTTATTATAGAATCAGTAGTACTATTAAATAAATATAAGCATAATAAACATTTTAATACAAAACATGTTGAAGCTGAATTAATTTAAAATTTAAGTCTTCCCTAAACACCTCATCCACGGTGGCTCCAAAAACTCTCTGGTCGGAAATCTTCCACAGCGATGTTTGAAGTGAGATTGTGAGGTTCACAATGTGTTCACACAGTGATACACAACAAATGGGTATTTATGAATGAAAGGTGATGTCTCCCCTTGCTTACATGTTTGTGGGTTAAGGGGACCCAATTTAATACCGCACATAGTTATTTAGTAACACATATATCCTGTCTTCACAAGTATTTTAATTGGGCACCATTTTGTTTCTCATATTGGATTCGTACCAATATTTTATCAGTTTCTACCTACGCAACATTTTTTGGGCATAATAGTATAAAGTACTTTTTACACTGAATTTTTTAAGAACACTATCTTATTCCATCATGTTGAATTGGTACCAGTTTATCCCTATATCGCATTTAATTGCTCTGCAGAATTTGTCAAATGAAAAAGAAGATTTTTTGAAACATTTTATTATGCCGCTATTTTGTTTTGCTTTCTTCGATTCGCACCAAAATGTTACCAGTTTATTCCTAGGTAATACTTGATTTTTACGCAAAATTTGAGGTCAATTGGATAATTAGTTTTTTAGTCATATTTTAATAATATATCACTAGGCTGTCATCTTGTTCCGCCATACTGGATTTTTACCAAAATACTACCAAGTCATCAACATACTACCCTTAATTTTAAACCTGAAGTTAATCGAGTAAGTAGTTATTTAGCTACGTCGCGAACTGACAGACCGACCTTAATACAGACAGACGCAATTTACATATTTTTGACATTTAGGCACGCTAAAACGTAAATATATGTAAAACCTGGGAGGGTGATTTGTTTCACGATTAAAACATTTTATGTGGGCCACCATCTTGAATTCGTAATCAGTTCATCTCTATACCACATTTAATTCTTGCACTAAATTTGGAATCCATCTATTAAGCCGAATTTTTAAACATTTTATTAAGCCGCCAAGCGGCGGCCAACGAGATAGTTCCTACGTAATACTTTTTTTTTGTGCAAAATTTGAGATACATTGGATAAATAGTTTTTAGTAATAATTTTTTTACCATTTCACTAGAGCGCCACCACTTTTTTTCGCTATATTTTAATTTTACGAAAATATTACCAGTTTATCCCCATCTGACCCTTCATGGTTGACTAAAATTTGAACTTAAAATGGTAAGTAGTATGCCTCCAAGAGACATACATACAGACAGACCGACGTAATGAAGAAAACGTGTTTTTCGGCATCTACCTTGAAACGTAATGATCTAAAAAAATCTTGGACACTGATTTTGTCACGATTACATGGTACTTCCCTTTTACAAGGGAAGTAAAAAAAATACATAGGGTTGAGAGTAGGCTTGCCACCTTTTTAGAAATGGAAGTAAGGACATAAGACATATAAGAGCATATGGTAATATGCTTAAAAAGCGCCGGAGGAGAAAATTTTTTTTGGACCACGCCCAAATTTTTGCAAAAGGTTGCCTTTATAGAGGAGGAAGGAAAGAGGAAGAGCAACACAATATCAACATTATCAACTAAGCTAAATACCTACTATAATTAATACATTTACGAACAGCATAAAATGTAACAAATTTGAGTAGAAACTAGAAATACTACAAACCCACTACTATTGCTAGTCTAATTTATTCGGCACTACGGTACCTTTATTTTTAAAAACGTATTTTGCATTTAATTTTGCCACAGTTAAAAGATTTTTATCATTTCGCATCATCATAAAATTGTTGGCAGCTTTCTTTAAAATTAAAATATACAAGTAATTCCGAACAAATTAAATCAACTGAACAGCGATTTCTCTCATCCTTCCATTTGGCCCCCATGACAGAAAATGTTCTTTCTGAAAATGCAGAACTTGCAGGAATACTTAATAAAAATGATATATAAAAACATTATTTGAGTTTTCAAGTTGAGTTTTATGAAATACATATTTGCATTTTTCGGGAGTACTAAAGTTGTTAAAATCTAATTTTTAAGAAATTAACGTATTGTAAATATCTGTTATATAAGTAACCTCATTAAACAATTCGTCCATATTTATTTTTAAGTTGGGGTTTTTTATTTTTAAAATAACATTTTCGAAATCCGTGTATGTTGGAAATATAATATCTTTTAAGTTTAGTTTTCGAAATTTGACAATTTTTAAATCTGTCATAATTTCAAATATATCAAGAGCCGTGGTTTGACTCGACTCAATTTTTTTTTATTACACCCTCAAAAACACTTAATAAATGATTGCAAAATAACAAATTGATTTTTAATTCATGGGGCACAGAATCAGAATCATCCTTTATTCTAAGCAAATTTTTAATGTGTAATGGGCAATTTTTTATACTCAGAAAGTAACTGCACAATACAGTATATTTCTGCAAAATTCTTTCGACGCAAGGTTTTAAAGAAAGCTACCTTGTACCAACATGTCTAATTAGCTCACGCCACTCACAGTCAACAAAGTCATGAAATGAGTTTAATACATCTCTGCGTTTAGCAGACATTGAAAAATGAGAATATATTTTCAATATTAAATTCTCCACATCTAATCCCAGAGATTGAAAAGAAAATTTTACACAATTGTGGATTATGTGGGCGTGACAAGTACCCTTTAAAATATCTTTGTTTAAATCAGTCAGATTAGTGTAAAGACTAAGATGAAGCCCAAAATTTGCACTTGTGTTATCGGCATTTAAACAAGAAACATATTTCCAATCAAGTTCTAACATTCGTAAATAGTCATTAACCATGGGGAACATTCCATCAGCTGTATCATTACTATTTTCACAAAAATTCAGCAAATAATTTTGCAAGCCATTTTGGAATGTGAAAACTTGAACTGAAATAGGAAATGATTTTACAAATCTATCCATTAATTGCTACTTTTTACTCGCTCATAACTTCTTTGTGTGTGAGGAGGATTTTTTAAGACGGCTGATATGCCCATAGACGCAACAGTAAATCCGCTGCAACAAATTTTGCAGAATTCGTCGGTTTTTATGGGTCCCTGCTTTAACCAGTCATATTTTTGCTCCCAGTGTTCATTATAAAAGGTTGCTCATTTTTTTCCTTTTATCTTTTTAGACGGCGGCGGTGCCGTTTCCGAATCCGAAGGGAACTAAAAAATATATTCAATATTTAGGTTTATATTTTATTACCTCCATCATCTCTGATGTCTCATCGTCAGATTCAGAGGAATTAAATAATAATTCTGCATCATAAACAGTACTTTTACTCGTACTCGCAATAATATTTCTTTCACCCATTTTCACTAGGTAGGTAAGACACTGATACTATATTGTTAACTACCTATATTAGTAAGTTTAAACTAGGCATCTACAATTCCACCACCAACCTGACTATTGCGGTTCCTTACTTCTACCTTCTACTGACTTTTCTTTAGGTACTTACTTAATCCCTAAAAATTCCAAATTAAATAAACATATTTTACCTAGGGCAGACTGAAACAGAACGCAATTATTTCCAAATATCAATATTATTTTTTTTCGATCGTCCTTTAGTCATCTATGACTAATGAGAATAAGTATTTGTATTGGAATAATTTAAATTTATGTAACAATTCCACTACCCTTTTTCTTGTAAAATTCTAACCACAATGAAATAGTTTACACTCCCTGCTAGGAGTGCTAGGCCTACTCCCTGCCCTTAATTAGTTAGTACTTAAACCGCTTACATTTACACTGGTATACACTTAAAACCCAACTCATTTGTCTAAAAGCTGCACTTCGATTCGACTCGACCCACTCCACAAACCAAACCACTCTACTAGAGAATGAAAAGCAACTGAAAAGGGCGGCATCTACTTAATGGTTGCCGTATCGTGACGCCAAGCCGCAAGGCATTTACAATTAACTTCGGCATCAAATAGATTTTTTTTTGAACTTTTAGACTTTAATTATTATAACTAAGAACATTTCTTGGTGTAGTAAGGACGGAAGGACAAATTGCCTAAAGGAAGGACTGTCCTTATCAAATAAGGACAGGTGGCAACCCTAGTTGAGAGCCTCGTCCTTTTTTGAAGTCGGTTAAAAATAATCACGCTATCGGTGCGGATTTAAATTTTTGATTCTTCTATTGTACATAAACCACTTGATGTCTGCAGTGTGACAAGTCGATGAGAGTCACTGAGAAAAAATGGAATAGTCTAGCGAGCGAGTCGAATATTCATCAACTGTAACAAATCTGAGTTAACTAAGAATTAAATAACAAAGACGTTGAGTTTTTTGAATATAAGTGTTATAATAAGGATTATCTAAATTTTCTTACAGAATATCGATAATCATATTATTTTTGAATATACAAAAAATAAACTTTTTTGGAACACAAAGTTAAAATAAAAAAACAGCAACATTACCAAAATATGTATAAAAAACAAGATACTTTTACTACATTACATACATTGTTTCCTCATCAGTAAATAAAATTTTGAAAAGGAAACGTAATTTATAGTTACTCTGATATACGCTTTGAGAGTGAAATAGTATTTTAATCCAGCTTGTTTAACGGTCGTCAAAAAAAGCATATTTCCAATATTCCATTGTAATGTATTAGGTTTAAGTTTTTGACTTTTTCTTTTTGGAGGCTTACTCCAAATAAATCACACAAAATAAAACAAGTGTTTTGTTTGCTAATGTAACTCATAGTATGACGAAGCATCCGAAATAATATCCTTTAACGATGTTTGCCATACAAAACCTAATTATGTCAATTTTTCATAACAAAGTTCGTGGAAACGTAAATAGCATATACCGTCAATATTGACAAAATTTGAACACCGGCTCTCAAGATAAGATGATAAGTCCGAAAATAACGAATATAAACGCGAACTAAAAAAACTTCCGTCACAAAGCTGTTTTTTTGTTTCGTCACTAAACAAGATGCCACCACCACCGCACGGTAAGCAAATTTTCCATTATAAAATAACCAACTTGAATAACTTATTATAGATAGGCATATAGATTTAATTTTTTTCCAAACCTGTGTATTATCGTTTAGGAACTAATGAAATAGTATAAAGTATTCAACTTATAATGTAAAAAATATCGGTAAATTGGAAATCCGAAACTCTCCTTATGAATTCTTATTTTATCAGGACTAGTCAAATATGACCCTGTTTAGATCAGCATATCTAGTCATTTATCAAGTTTTATTATGAACCATAATTTATCTATATATCCTCCCTGAGCATCATAGCATTTTGGGATATTATCTCTTCATTTCAGTAAAATATTTTCATTGTTGAGTTAACTCCTCATGCCCTTTATGTCAAAGTATATTTAAATTTTGGAGTCTATTGTAATAAATATAGTTCTTTTTTAATATCCCAATAAAAACATCTCTAGAGATGATAAATGTAGACTACTAACTAATTTTAACGGTTATTTAAAAATGCAACATTAACAAATCGAATATTACGACGAGGTGGCTCGTCTGGCTACCTAATTCTAAATGGAAAATATGTATGCTTTGTTAACACGTCATACATTGTTCCCAGCATTTTTGGAAATACGTTGCTACTTATGCTATGGAACTAAACGGGCTTTCTAAATAAATCTGTTAAAACCTTAAAACTTCGAAAATAATGAATTACTATGAATAATTTACCTAGAAAATATAACAATATATTAAGATCATCTTTATCTTCAGGTACTGTATATTTTTCCTTTCAAGAGATTTGTTTTCCCGAAATTGTTTTATTACATTTCTTATAGTGTTAACGGGTGGCGTTTGTCTATTCGGGAATAGTTGTCTGTATTCTTGACGAGTGCTTTTTAATTTTTTTTATTATTATAATTAATTCGTATTATATACATTCTTTCCACTTTAGAGTGTCTTATTAAGGCCAAAAAAGGGTATAAGGACTCAGAATTAAAATGTGATGACGTTTGGTCGATGAGACGCAGGACAATCCAAATTTGTTTTGCAAAAACTTTAAAGTAATATATTACGTAAATGGCCATAATAATATTAATAAAAACAGAATTTAGGAAAACATTAATATACGGGATATCCCATTAAAAAAATATTGGTATTTTTGACAGTTTTTCCATGCTTATTTGTTTTATCTAATAACAAGTTCTTACAATTGAGGAAAAATCCTTCAACTTTCATAACTTATTTTTTTTTATCTCTTAAAATAAAGGTTCCAGTGGTGCTCCAAAATGTATGTAAAAACCCTGTGCATTTACAACTTTTATTGTGCTATCTTAATAAATTTTAATATAACTAAATAAGTAGTTTTTGCTTCCTTCGTAAGAAGGAAGTATTGTGAAAAAATCACCCTCCCAGGTTTTTACAGATTTTCACGTTTTAGGGTTTTTAGATGCCAAAAAACATGTTTTCCCATTTTTGCCCGTCTGCGACTGTGTGTTTTTTTGAAACATATCTAAAAAAACTAGTTACCTGATTAACTTCAAATATTGGTTTGAAATCCAAATTGATTTCAAATTTTGCATAAAATTTACATTATTACTTTTAAGGATGAACTGGTAAAATTTACTATTAAAATGATGAACTGGTAAAATTTTAGTATACGAATCTAATATGGAGGAACAAAATTGCGGCCTGATAAAATGTTTAAACAATCAGTGTAAAAAACTACTTATTGGAGATGCAATCTTTGATACGATTGAAATATGGCGGAACAAAATTGCTGCTTAATAAAATTATTAAAAATCAATGTAAAATGCTACTTATCTAGTTGCTTAAAATTTCCTATTCAATTGATTTCAAATTTAGCTAAAAAATCAGGTGTGATATAGAATAGAAATAAACTGCTACAATTTTGATAAGAAGTCAACTTGGCGGAACAAAATTGCGGCCTAATAAATTTTTTAAAAATCACTGTAAAAAAGATTTTTACAGTGATTGAATTAATTTTAAAGTTTGGACAAAAATCAAGTGTTACATGGGGAGAAACTAATATTATTACAATATAGATACGAAATCAGTACAGCGGCCTATTAAAATGTATGAAAAATAAAGATGAAAAATGCTTTACTTGCTTTTATAAAAGGAATAATTCATAACAACGGAGGTTCCGAGTAAAGCTAATTTATCGATATTTTTAATCATATTTTTTAAACATTTAATTAAGTCGCCATTTTCTTAGTAGTTAATTTTCATATGACACTTGATTTTTGAAGAAAATTCAAAGTAAGTTGTATAAGTAGTTTTCTACAGTGACCTTTTAAATATTCTAATGGACAAATCAAATTGTACAAAATTTTAGGTCGCCACTTTGTTCTGCTTTAGCGAATTCATACCAAAGTCTTACTAGTTCATCTCTTCATCTCACTTAATTCTCGTGCAAATTGCGAACTCAACTAAATAGATTTTTACACCGATTTCACTAGTTAATTTATGTTACATTTGAATAAATAATTTTTTAGATAAATTGGAATCATTTATTTTTTGCAATATTAGATTTATACTAAATTATTATCAGTTCATTCCATTATGACCATTCATTTTGGTCAAACATTTAGTGTTAATCGGATAAGCAGTTTTTTCACTATGCCGTAAATAGACAGATAGGCCAAATTCAAACAGCTAAATTTACTAGAAATTCTCCATTATTTAAACAGTGCTACAAGTCATAAACTGAAATGAAATGCAAATTTTGTGTTGATTTACTAGACTAAGAGAACTGTTACAGAACACGAACACGGCTATATTATATTGATTTAACGAAACTCTGATCGTATTGGTTTTATAAAGAAAACGTTTTTTTAAATATTGTAAAATAACTGATTAGTATCATATTTTCATATTAAAACTATTTTTACGTAAATAATAATAGTTGCAATCAACATCACTACCTCAAAAACATTGCAACAGCTCTAGTACTGTTTAATTGAAATTATAAAACTTTTTTTTAGGTCCGCCACATCATCCTCCACACCACGGACCACCACACCATCCTCCCCATCATGAACCCCATCATGGACCACTACCTCCACCTCATGGTTGGCCTCCATGCGGTCATCGATCTCACTTTCATGGTTGCAACCACTGCCAAGGATGGAGATGGTAGATGGACTAATCTAACTGCTAACTTGTAGAATATTAATTTAAACTGGAAAGATATTTTTTATACATTTAGGCGTAAGGTTTTTTAATAAAACTTTTTTGAACAAATACACTTTATTGTACTTCCTACCATTGAAAACTGATATTTAAAATAATTTTCAGTAAGTACTAAAAATAAAAATAAAAATTCCTTCTTCTAATTTAATAAATAAGTGGCCTTGGATATCGGTGTACCTTCCGTAATATCGCTACCAACTATATCTAAGTAAATTTACCAAATACATTTTAAATAGGTCATATATTAGCGTCTCTTGCACAATTTTCCCTATTGGATATACAGGGTGGTGATTTTAACATGTCCTTATTTTAAACTATCAAAAATATCTTATTTCGCGATATATTAAAATGATAAAACAAAATAAGTTGTATGACTAATTACCCACTTTTTTGCAACATAAGAAAAACAAAAAAGTGCCAAATTACTTTTTCTTTAAAAATAAACCAAGAATTAGAGGGGAATTTAGCAATAAAACAAATGCGGCAAAGAGGGAAAGTGAATCTTGCCACACACATTAGTCTTATTGTGGAATTTTTCTTTACTTTCTGGTTTATTTTTAAATCTAAAGATATCAAGCGACGTATATTTAGAATCGGGAATAAGGGACCCATCTGTGGAAAGTAAAAAGTATCTCACTCGGTTTCTTTTTGTTTTAAAAATGCAAGTTAGATTTATATTTTTGATAACTGATTCTTATTTTACTTCTCTTATAAAACGGGGGTACTGTAATGATGAAAAACCACCCTCTGAGATTTTTTCAGATTTTCACCTAGAGTCCCTAGAAAACTACTTATCCGATTGACTTCAAATTTTGGTCAAAAATGAAAGGTCATATGGGGATGACCTGGTAACATTTTGGTAAAAATCCCATACGGCGGAACAAAATGGCAACCTAGTGAAATGTTATCATAAATCTGATTATCCATTTATTAAATTGTAACATCTTGGTACGAATCCAAGATAGCGAAACAAAATGTCGGCATAATAAAATATTTAGAAAAATCAGCCTTAAAAATGTACTTATTAGATTAATTTCAAATTTTGTGCAAGCATTGAGTGTGATATAGTGGTAAAATTGTAGTACGAACTCAAGATGGCGAAACAATATGGCGGCCAATCTTCATAATCCATTGACTTCAAATTTTGCAGAAATTAAATGTGATATTGGGATAAACCGATATGAATACAATATGACGGAACAAAATGGCGCTCTTAATAAATTAGTGTAAAAACTATTTTTTCTACGAGCGTGCGCGAAGTGACTACTTTGCGCATTCATTTGTTTGTGAAAGTTGAACTTTGCGCGCGGAAACTCTTTGTGTACACTTTTTTATTCGCAGAATTATCGTCTTTAAACAGGTCTTTTAGATATTTTAATATTTTCAGCATTAAATAATATTCAAAAAATAAAGATTTATAGTGTTTTTTGTTACGCTTGTAGAGGATTTAGCCAAATTTACTCCACATTAGATTACCATAATTTGATAAATAATTAAACGACCTCTGTCATTACTTGTCATTGTCAAATAACACAACAAGAAGTTCTCTTTGCCACCTTGCAACTTTGACAATTTCAGTCTTTTTGCTATGTTAACCAAAATACAAACATTTAATCATTTGAAAAAAGCTAATTTTGCTTAAAATAGATTGTTCAGATGAAGAAATGCCAGAAGAGGTACTAAAAGCCGCGGAATCGGCAAATTTGGAGCTACTGCCAGTAAAATCAAAACAGAAGTATGAAAAGTAGTACGACTTGTTCGGGAAACGGTTCAAAGGAAAAGGTGTGAAAACTGTTAAAGAAGAGGTTATTAGATTATTTTCTTGAATTAAGCAAAGAATTTAGACCAAATACTTAATACTCAATGCTTAAGAGTATTTTAAAATTAATTGCTTTTATCAAAAAACAAAATGTTGGCGTCAAACCAAAGAAAGCAAATATTTTTACAAAAGAAAACATATCGGATTTCATGAATAAGGCGCCAGATGATATATATCTTTTGTTGCGACAATTTTTGGGCTTGCAGGCGCCTGCAGAAGAAAGGAATTAGCAAAAATAACAACAGTTGAATTGAAAACAAGGGAAATTTAGTTGCGGTCAAAATTCAGGATTTAAAAAATTACAATTCACGCTGTTCTGTTATATCCGACGAAATTAACAATGAAAAGTATCTACTATTTTATAGAAAAATGCTCTCAGAAATTACGGCATTTCTAAAATTGCCCAACCCTGAACTCTACAGGGGGCATAGTTTTGCTGGCCGATTACGGAAAATGACAAAGCGTTTAGGAGGCTGGAAGTCATCAACAGTAGCGGAGGGATATATTAACGGCGCAACTGCATACAAAAAAGAGTTATGCAACAATATTTTAAGTGGCAGTGCAAAAAATCATCCAGTTGAAATACAATTTGTATGAAAACCATTGAAGTTCCATTTCATTAATTAGCGCCGGATAACGAACCATTTTCATCAGCTGTCCCAAGAAACCAGGTGCACTCAGCTTTAAATTTGCAGCATGCCACAAATTGCACTTTCAATATTAATATTCTTAATAATAATAAGTAATATTATTTCTGTTTTAAGTTAAAATAAAAAGTTTTTCTAATTTATTTAAGGTTTTTTACAATTTTATGACATATAAGAAATATTGTTTTCCCGTGCTTAGAACCTACCTATAAAAATAGGTAAAAAGTTTGTAAAATTTGTAACACTCGTAGAAAAATTATTGTTCCTAACATTTGCGCAAAGTGTTTTTCCTGCACTTAAAGCTTATCCGTCTAACTGCTTTTGCGTAGGGGAAAGTTAACACCTTGCGCACTTGTTAGGAAAATAACTATATTCCATTTTAAATTACATCCAAAAATCAAGTGTGTCATAAGTAGAAGCTGGTAAAATGTTGTTAATAATGTAATATGGTGGAACAAAGTGGCACCCAATAAAAATGTTTGAAAAGATAGTATACATATATGTCACATTTCACTATTTTTAATAAAATGAAATATTAATACCAAGGGAAGTTCCACGTAAAGGAATATTAACGATTTTTGTACTTTTAGTATTGTTAAAAAAAACTTGGTGGCTAGCTATGCCACTTGTTTTCTGAATTATTTTGATGTTTTGAAAATAGCTATTTACCTAACAAGTGCGGATAAATTAATTTTAAATTTTTTCGAAACGTCTCTCCTGGATTTAAAATAATTTAAAGTCCACAGAATATTATATATTTTCCTGTAATTGTGAAAGTGATAGATAAAATTACTGAAAACAAAATATTAGATCAAAACGGGAAAACAGTTAATTTTCGGGACGAAACAGTTACACTTAGACTGCACACTAAAAACTAGGTTAATAATGGTTATATTATATAGCAGAAATTTTAGTATTCCAAATAAAAGTGTTCAAAAAACATATAATAGTGATAAATTAGTCGAGAAAAACATTAGTACAACTGCAAATAAAAAATTTTTGGAATCTCTACGACTTGAACTTTTAATATGAACATACTTAATGTTACAGAAAAGCTCTTAATTTAATTCCATCACTCGTTCGGAAATTAATTCTTTCTTATGAACCTTATTTATCGACCAAATTAGGAAATAATGATGAGATAATAATTCCCGTCCCTGAAATTTAAAAGTACACTGTTCCTTGGAGTTGTCTTTACATAGAAAAAAAAATAACTATTTCAACACAATTTCACAACTTCCTAGACTAAACGTTCTTGAGATATTGACAAGTAAAAATTCATTTCAGCTTTTTTTTAGACTTATGACTGCAATATAAAAGCCTAACTATATAAACTCACGCACAAATTCTAATTATTTATAAAAGGAAAAGATGCCCCGAGTAAAGTATATTATTTTTTCTACATCCGTGCGGATTAATATTTCAAAATTAATTTATTATTTATTAATTTATTAATTAACCATCTTTGATAAATATCTCAGAGTGAGTAGTAGGCTTAATGCATTTCGTTTTGGTTAGATACCAGGTTTCCAGGTTACTACGGACGCTTAACGTCAATTGTTGCCTGGCATTTCGACATATTTATTTGTCATTATTTGTTTTGTATATGTGCCTATTTTCCGTAATTTTGCATTATTACAATGAATTTAAGTGAATTTGACAATCTGGGCATGTAAGACGCGGTTCCAGAATATTTTATGAACGTAGCAAAAGAAGTAGATTTGGATTTGCTTCCAGAAAAATCCAAAGTCAGTGCACCAACAAGAAAATCAACAACATTAGTAAAGAAGAGGTGCTTCTAGTTTACTTTCAAGAACTTTCAAAGAATTGTCAACCTTCTACAATGTGGTAAAAGTACTCAATGATAAAATCTATGGTAATAATTAAGAAAGGCTTGATATTAACAGACATTTTAAATTGATTTCTTATTTAAAAAAGAAAATCGTAGGTATGGACCAAAAAAGTCTAAACTGTTAAACTACGAACATGTTGAAAAAATTTTAAGCATTGCGCCTGACGATACTTATTTAGTAATCAAAGTCGCAACACTAATTGGAATCGCTGGAACCTACAGTGAAGAATTATCTGTTGTATGGAAACGTAGTCGAACAAGAAGATTTGTTTCTGGTGAAAATACTAGATAGCTAGACTCACCAGAGTAGAAGCTTTGTTATAACTGAAGAAAAAATCTTAATTTAGTCAAGAAGTACATGTCTCTCCGTCCCAAAAGTACACCGCCTCAATAAAGGATATAGATACATTCTTGTAGTTATCAGTGAGTTTTCAAGATTTCTGTGGGTAGAATCAGTTAAATCAAAGTCTACAAATGACGTCACTTCGGCGTTGCGAAAAGTATTAGAGAGAGCAAAATATAAACAGAAAAATCTACAAACTGATATGAGAAAAGAATTTTTTAATACATATTTAAAACATTTACCCCCTTACTTATTCAGTAAAAAGGTCTAAGAGAGAGAGAAAGTTTGCCAGTCATATTTCGCTTATGTCGCTGTCATTTTGTATGACATTTAGAAAAATTATTTATTCATTTGTTGAAACTGTCATCTTAGACCTATAGCTGTCAAGTTAGACCTGGTTTAAATTTAAACCTCTTTAGTGAATACGGGTGTTAATGGTTAAATTTGACATAAATCACTACAATACTTACTCAAACATGAAAGTTAGTGCCGTGGAGAGAGTAAATAGAACTATAAAAACTTTAATGTGGAAAAAGTTTAGTTTACGTAGAAATTATAAATGGGTAGACATTTTACACGAAATTGTAAAAAACTATAACAATACAGTTCATTCTATACTGGAAAAAAACCATCTGAAATCAATAAAAACAATGAAAAAGAAGTTCTTATACATATAAGAAAACACTTTTAGACTTTAGAACCAAAATTTAAAATTGGTGATTATGTCAAAGGGATACACTTCTAATTAGTGAAATGAAATTTTTAAAATATATGAGGTTAAATTAACAAATCCTAGAACGTATTTAATTAAAGATGAAAGCAGTTTAGAAATTAAAGGAACCTTTTATGAGGAGGAATTACAAAAGGTCAAATATCATGCCGTGTACTTCGTTGAAAACGTTTTAAGCCCAAAAGGAATTAAAGTATTGGTAAAATGGTTAGGATTAGATAAATTAGATTTTTATATACAAATAAAAGTTCACCAAGTACTTAATTGTTTTATTTCAGAAAATGATTCAAATACATTAGATCTTTCCTTATAAATGATATTTATCTAAAATAATGCAAATTATTTTTTCGTATTCCAAAATCCTATTCTTAAAACGCAGCCTGTCTAAATAAATCTTTTGATATTCACATATTCGAGCATTCCTATATTCAAACTTCTGATTTCTTCATAAAAATTTTTTTTTACGGCATTTTTCCTTAGCTTATTTTCCAATTCGCATAGACACATTATTAACATTTCTAACACTGTACCAACATTTTCACTGTTGGTGTTTTGGCTTGGGCTAAGAACATTATATACATTCGTTAACAATTTACCTCCCTCATTGAGATTTGAAATTTAATACATATTCAAGTACTTATCGAGTTCTTGGTTTCTAAGTATTTTAAGCCTATATTCAACAAGTTCTTGCAATTCCCATAATTTATCTACAGAATCACACGCAAGACAAACATAAACTCCGTTCACTTTTTGAATTCTTACAATGAGAGTAGCATTAATTTTTTCAAAATATAAAGTAATGTCACCAATAATAACCAGAAACGAGTCACTTCCAGGCATATAGAAATAACTTGTTATAACTCCCTGACATATCGCCAACTTCTTCCAATCTTCTACATTAAAACTAATTAAAAATCCATTATGACTTTCTATTTGAATTGTTGGTAAAAAATTATCTAATGGCAATCCAAATAAATTTTGAGGCACAATTGTTCAAATAATATATTTTTAAATTAATAAGTTTTTCAGTTAATTTCTTGCAAACTTTACTTTCACTGCTCATTTCAGGATTTAACGAATATACACTTGCTTGGATAGTTTTACTGAACATTGCGGTTGCTATATACAAAACATATCTCGGTTTTATATCAATTCTCCCACTACTCTGCATTAGAGTTCAAGATTTTAAAAAAAATCTTTGGTATGCAAAAAATTTGAAGATAATAGTAATTTAATTTAATTTATATCGGTAATATATAAACCCCCGAAAAGTTAATGTTAAAAATACTAATACAATTATTATAATTGTATGACATGCCAAAATTGGAGTTTTTACTACGAAAATAGAATAGAATTATAATTAAATTTGCATGAAGTATTTTCTACAAATTTTTAAATTCAGTTATTGTCAAAAATCGTATTATTATAATAATAATATAAAATTTTGAAAAAAACTACTGTCTTTATTAGCTTGTTTTATCTGGTAAGAAAAAACAACTGTACTATTGTTAATTTTTTCATTTTTCATAAAATGGAAAGATTCGGGCTGTTTACTGTTTCAATGTTTTTTTAAAACATATTTCTCTTTTTAGCACTGTAGAGGGATGGTAAACAAATATAGAGTTTCCCACAATTGCCTATAAAAGGATATATGCTTGCATAATAAAACCAACTGGATTAAATAAAGGTAATGTGTTTAATATTAATACCAAGAAAAGAATGGTTAAAATACAGAAAAAGTAATAATACAAAATACATTTTACATTTTTACATTTTAAATAATGACTAATAACTATTTTTTGGAAAACAAATTATTGTAGAGAAACATTTTAGTATTGATAGTTTTTATTAGCACAGTTTAATAAATAAGCCACAAAATGGTAAAAATATACAGAGAGATAAATTAAATATTGAAATTATTTGTCAAAAAATTCTGCACCACAGTAAAAACATCTGCAATTATTAATTTAGGAAATGTAGTAAAATCCTGCTCTTGCTAGCACTTCAGGTTTTAATTTACCGTTCCAGTTTTTAAATGAGGAAAGTCGTTTTTCACAATTTATATAGAAATTGTAAATTTCAAAATCAAAGCTTCTAAACACATATTTACTTCAAGTACTAAAGCAGCTAAAGAAACAAAATTTTAAATTACAAATCTGAAAGGTCTTCATGGTTCATTGATCATTCGTCAAAAGGAATATCCTGATGATCTTATGCAAGTGTGTCAAAGCTGTTAAGATTTTTAAACCTTTTATCGTCAGAAAAACTTAAGGCCAATGTACTTACTAATTCAATGTAAATCGTATGTAAACGATATATGGGTTCACCAGCATATTCATCTTTAAACTTCCCTACTATAGATTTGGTTATTGGCATTTCATGAATATTATTTGGTTTATAATTTGATGTGTCAAATTTTTCCGTTTTAAATCTTCATACATATTTTGCGTTTATATTTCTGATGTGAAAGAGTCTGTGTCAGTTTATCTTCATAAAGAGGTTTCAAAAAGTTATAAAAAATATTATACATTAGTTTTTGATATGTCTAAAATTGAAAATCCTACATAAATTGGTATATCGAATTCTACTAAAACTTTTTGCAATTGGATAGCAACTAAATTCTCAGAAAATACTGTTAAATCTAAAATACTGCGTAACTAACTTTATGTCAATTCTTTTATAGCCATTTCCATGGTTTTTCCATATGTACTGTTATTTGCTTACTTATAATTATTTTTAACGAATTTATTGCTTAGTTTTGTATTCAAGTCAATATACAGTTTTAAACATGGTGACTGATTAAACCCTCAAACTCTATGTACCCCAGTTAATTTTAATCCATGTTCAATGCACTGTTTTATAAGTGTATAATGAATTACATATTTTACTTTATCTTTTAAATTTTGAATTAACTTCGAGCAATTAGAATTGGGAGGTTTATAATTTTCAGGACAAAAAGGATAGTCATTATGAGCATCACAGTCAGCAGCAAAGTCCGTGGGATACTCTAAATCAACTTCATGGACATAGCCTTTGTCAGAATTCGGAAAGGTTTGTAATGTCTAAATTGTCAATTTCTGATTTTAAACGCGATATGAAATTTTTCTGTGGATGATATTGAGATATTGCGTATCCATAAGGATTGGTCGCATCGATATACATAATAAAATTAATAGGTTTTATAGAATCAAAATCAGAATTAAATAAATTGTTGCAAACGGATTTACTACAAGTGCAAGTACTAACACCTCCTCGCACACTACTTTAAAAAATATATAACATCAGGTTCTTTAGAAGTTCTAATTGAACACCTGTATTGCGTAAATAGGAATAAAAACTCAAACCGGGAAATATATAATAATATGCCGGGTCTAATTTATAGGTGCTCATACAAGTTTTTCTGGGATTTTTAAAAAAAATGTGGTAAAAGTAAAACATCTGATTTTAGGTAAATATTAGAATAATCACTTAAGCTGTTACAGTTAAATAATTTCCAGACTTTTATTGCCCTTTCATATCTTTCTTTGGTAATGTGTTCATTCGTCAAGTCAAAATTGCTCTTGTTCAAGTTATGTGGTTTTTATTTTTATTTAATTTTGTAACGTCTTTAATGTAATTGCACGGAAATATCCCCTTAGTCGAATGTTTAAATTTTTCAATATCGGTAAAATATTTATGAACTTCTTTACACTGATTATCACTTAGCTTTTCAGTTGAATGTATTTCAGTGTTCCGATCTCGTGAAGTAAAGATCCCTGAAGATGCCTCGTGCAATCGAAGGAACAATGTCGGAAAGTGTGCCCAATTTTTGGTCATAATTGTCTACTTCTACATGTTTCTAAAAGAAAATACGTTTTTCTTTATTTTGTGCTAATTCAGACAATTGGTCTTGACTGTGGCATACATTTTTTATAAATAAATAAGAATGGTATTTTTTTAAATTATGAAATATCACTGGAATAAAATGTGGTGGCTTATAATTTAAGTTGCACAAGGAATGTGCAACTCCTCTATATTTTCCAGTTAAATGGCAATGGTCTGCAACTTTTTCATTATCATTTTAACTGGTTTTTTCTAGTTCAGTTAATTTTTCCATTTTTTTTAAGTTTCCTAAATACTAAATATATAAGTCATGAACCTCCCTTTCTAGAAAATGTATAAACACTTCAGCACAATTAGGCCCTCTGTATAATTCAAGCTTTGAAACACTATCATCAAACGAACATTTTAAGTAATATGCAAATGAATAAGGGATATGTTCAAAGTTTTTTACGCTGTAAGTTTTATCTAAACCTAACTCTACATCATCGGTGCTATCAATAGGTTTAAGTACACATTTAAAAACGGCATAAATGACAAAAGGTACTTCCATTTGATTTTGATTATTTTCAAATTTAAGAATATGTCTTATAATCTTTTGATGGTAAATTTATTCTTACAAAATTGCGATCAAAAGTATATTGTTTAGTTAAATATTCTTCTGAACTGAAATACTGAAGACATCCATTACCTAAATATTTTTTTCCATTATGTTTTTTAAATTGACTTGATATTAATCTACTTAATTGAGAAATATAACAGTAGTGAAAATTCCCATCATCATCACTAAACCTGAAATTTTTTCTAATTTTTTCCAAGGAATAAATAATAAAAGATATCGCCGTTCTAGAGCAAAAAGGTGTCAAGTGCCAAATAGGAAGTTGTTCATGGGAGAAAAAAAATAAAACCGAAATTTTAAAAATTGTTATTTATTTGTCATTATTTAAACTTTTTCTACCTACTTGAGTTTGTGTACAATTTTAACATATTATGTTTAAAGAAAAACACACAAGATAATTTAAACTTAATAATTAAATATGAACCTAAATTAAAATTTTTCGAGAAGATTTCTCGACAAAAATCCGAAATAAACGCTCAACAAAAAAAATAAAGCTCAAAGGTAATTAAACTTAAACTAAAATTTGCAACAAAGGTGTAGTTAAGTTGTCAGTCGCTATTTTCCAACGCGTTATTGTCACTTACAAAATCTTCAGAAGAATTTGAGTGTGGTAAACTTAAATATTCCTGTTGAAGGTCCTCTGGTATTATTCCATTTCTACAAAGTTTTTCCAAGTCAATATAAGCTCACTTAAGTTTTCCACTTAACAGAATTAAGTTCTTCGTCTTTACGGTTGCCAGGAACTAAATTTTGGATACTACTCCAGTTTTCAAAGTCACTGTGCTTAAGTTTGGTAACAAAAAATGGTTCTGGTTTGGTTCGACTTAGCTGCATAACATAGGGCCACTAGGATGGTGCCATAACTTGTCTATGCTTTACAAAGGAAGAGATTGTGCTGTGTATATATGTATGACCTTCTAGCAAAAACTTGAGTCGAATACTGGCTATAAAAGGCAACTTCTGTGTCTGGTATAAGAGCATAGAAAACATGATTTTGTTTTTATTTTGCCCTGGACAATTGTCACAGTACAAAATAACTTTTAACTGTTTGTCTGCATTTCGCTGTTGCAACTCAGTCAACCATTTGCTAATACACGTACTTATTTCCAAGGCACCATGTTTCCCATCCGACTCGCCCCACACAAAGCAGTCTCCCCGTTCGTTGCATTTTCTTATACAGAAAGATTATAAAATTGGTATTTCCTACTGTAGAATAATAACATACTGTCAGAATATGGAGTATTGAGTACCTTCTGCAAATCAAAACTTGCTACTACCACAGAATGATCTTCTCTAGCAACAGCCAAGTCCCTAGCATATTCAGCGTACCTGGCTTTCTTTTGTTTTTTATGTTGTCACTTATGACGATTTTGTCTTGCAATTTCATCTTCCTTAATTCGCATATAAGGCATTTATCTTTTTCGCTTTCTGAAAACCGATGTTGTATTCCCAAAATTTATTTAGAAAACCAAATTCAGAAGCAACAGATTGACCTTGTTCTTCCCTACTTTTTTGTACTGCCTATTGACATTTGGTATATATAAGAGACAGAGCAAAAAGGTTCCAAGTACAATAAGTTTGGCGCTTGGCACCTTTGTACAATAATACAGTTACTGCAACAAGGGACGAACCGCCAGTGCTTGAAACCTTTTTGCCCTCATTTTTATTTAAATGTTGTCGCTTATCCCCTCGGCTATTTTCTTACTACACTGCGTGATGCTTGTCACCTTTCTACACAATGTGAGTTAGGGCTTAAGGAAGTTATTATGGCGGATATCTCAAAAATGGAAATTTCGTCGCTTGGTCCCTTTTTGCTCTACAGCGGCGATATATTGGTCTGTCTTTCAAATTTTTCTACGTCCTTTGAAGCTATAGGAAAGTCAACACCGAAAGTATCCAATCCAGTTGGAGGATACATTGCACGTATCACACACTCCGCCAAACAATAATGGCCCTGAGGGTTAACAGCTCGTTTAAACTCGATTTCTTCTGATAGTGGAATGTAGGAAGAAGATCGCAGTGCATTATATTTGTTGATATTAATTTCTAGGTGCAAAAGTTTCAAAAGATTTTTTATGATTTTTCATAAAATAAACAAAGGTTTTAAAATATTTAAAAAACTACCTCAATCCTTTTTTGCTAAATCATCAGCCTCAGACTGGAGCAGGTGGATGAAGAACAGCACCAGCCTGAACAAGGAAGACGTCGGGAACAAAGACGAACTCAACCGGAGCAATTGGGTGAAATTTCATCGACCAGTGGGTCTGTCATTCCTCTCATCAGTCATGAAAATATATTCGAATAATAACAATAATGGTGACTGGAATTTCTCAAATTGGTAAGTTAAGTAAAATATTAATCTTAAAAATTTGTATTATAATTTTTTGAAACATTTTAAATTCTTTTTGTGTCTTTCGGAACAATCGGACTATGACTACTAATACTGCACTATACCCGTCTAAACTCAGTGTATGGTAAATTTCCTTTACCTAGAACTTCCCTCGTTATGATTTCGTACCATGTCGAATTCGTACCAGTTTATCTCATTTTCACACTTAACATTTAATTTTTCAATTGTATAAATTAGTGGATTTTTTAAAAATTTATTTTGCCGCCATTTTGTTTCGTCATCACAAACTGAAACCCATATTATCAGTCTATACCTCCTCCGTTGGTCCGCAGATATTTCCTAGATATTAAGTTTCTAAACGGTTTTTATTAACGATCCACTTGTTGTTATGTTAGTGTGGTGTGTTTTTTTTATCGACGTTTCGCAAATTTATTGTTACATCCTCAGGATATATGTAGATTTTATATCCTGTATGAAACCCATATTAATAGTCTTTACCTACTCCCTTGGTCCGCAGATATTTCCTAACTCCAAATAATACACCACTCTAACATACCAACAGAAAGATAGTTAACGAAAACCATTTAGAAACTTAATATCTGGGAATTAACTGCGGACCAACGTAGTAGGTAAAGTCTGATAATAAGAGTTTCATGCTGGATAAGGAATCTATAAATGTATCCTGAGGATGCAACGATAAAGTAGCGAAACGTATACAATTTAAAAAAGTCTTTTGTTTTTTTACTGGATCCTAATTCCAAATAATACACCACTTTAACACAAGAACAAGAGGATCGAGGGAAATATCTGCGGACCAACGGACTATGTAAAGACTGATAATATGGATTTCATTCGGGATATAGAATTTATATATGTGTCCTTGATGCTATGTTACAGTGGTGTATTATTTGGGGTTAGGATGCAATAAAAAAACGTTTTATTTTAAATCGACGACGTTTCGCAACTTTATTGTTGCATCCTCAGGACACATAGACTTTATATCTTGCATGAAACTCATATTATCAGTCTTTACCTACTTCGTTGGGCAGATATTTCCTAACCCCAAATAATACACCACTCTAACAACAAGAAGGTCGTTAACGAAAACCATTTAGAAACTTAATATCCGGAAAATATCTACGAACCAACGTAGTAGGTAAAGACTGATAATATGGGTTTCATTAAATTTCGTTTAAATGTCATTCGAAATAAAATTATTTACATCTTAAAGTTCCAAACGTTTTCCTTCAGCAAGGTTGATGGTTACATAGTCATAAATGTTAATCACTTCCAATACTTAAAGGGTAAAATTTCGTCCACATTAACCATGTTTATAGAGTTAAAAGGTTTTTAAAATAAACTTTCACTCTACTCAGATTCAAGTTTTTAAATTTGATAAGGTAACAATAATGCAAAGGAATGGTTTCAGAATTAAAGAACAAAATACCCTTTTCTACACAATGGACGCGTTAAAAACTGTCCACCGTCCACTCGACTAAACAGTTAAGACAAAATTTATGGTCGCAAGAATTAGCCTTGCATATTTCACCATTTTTTAAAGTTATTGGACACTCATCGGAATTCTATCACTCTATTTTCTTTTTGTCTATTTCTTTTTAATTTTACTTGCTTTAAAACTCTTCGCGAGCCCCTTTTTCTTTTAGACGTTTGACAAGTTTCAGAATTGTTGGTTACCTTACATTTAAACTTTAAATTGAAACAGCCAAAGCATATTTACCCCTTTCAAACTTTAACTTTAAGAGGGGAGTCTCTCGAAGTAACCTTATATTATTGTCCATAGCTTAAAAGAAATAACCTTCAACGACAAGGCTAAGTAAACGAACTTGATTAAATAATTTTTAATATTAGAGAGGAGGAGGAATAGATATAATTTTAAAATGATAGGGAGGAGGAGGAGTAGATGCATAATGAGGAGGAAGACGAGGAGGGGCTTTTCTCCTTAAATAAGTACTTATATTTTGCTGATATAAGTCGTAGAATGATGAAGCATCCGAAATTACATCCTCTAATGAATTTAGGGTTACCAACCTAGGCCTCACAGAAAAGAGTACAAACATTTTATTAAACTGTAGAATAGTAGGGAAGGAGATTATTTTTTAACGCATGCGCCATTTCATCGGAACGTGTCGTTTCTTCTCCCGAAACTTTAAAAAGTTACTTTAACGCTAATAAATAAAACTAATGGTGAAATAGTTTTCCAAATAATTATTATTAACATAGTGTTACAGAAAATATTATTGAGTCAATTATTTCAGTGAATTATGAGCAATGATTTTCAGTAAAATATGTATTTCGTTTACTATTCGTGGTCTTGAATGAATTTTATTTCTATTAATCATTATATTTTTTTACTCTAAAAAAAAGATGACATTTGAGTAAAAACCCAAAAAGTAAGGGTACTTAATATTCGTAGTTCAAAAAGAGTACTTGTTATCTTTAAAGAATACGGTTGGTAACCCTACAGTAATCATGCCTGTTATACGAAACTCTATTAGGTATATCAATAAAATCGAATTTTCCCTACAAAGTCTGTAGAGGCATATATGTATTTATTCTCAAAATGAAACTGAAAATCATCCTGTTTTTCGTTTCGTACTTTAGCAAGCTGGACCTTAACTCATAAGATTTTTAATATAACTTTTTGTTTGTAGGGAAATACACCTGAACGTACCTTCATATGGGTACACGAAGCGCACGAAAGATTTTGCCTTCAACTTGCGATGGCCGGGACTGGCTCCTCCATAAAAAGACAGGTTAATTTCGATAGCTAAACCTCCAAATTTACCTCTGTAACCAAAACTTTGTGTTCGTACGAATATCTTCGAAAATGCAATCAGACCGTGAAGTTGTTTATATTCGGTGACTTTAATAAATTTGTTGCAATAAAATGCAGCCTTTAAGTATAAGTTATTTTAAAGTTGGTTCAAATTTGTTCAGTGCATTTCAAAAGTTTCGCATCGTATTTGAAAAATATGACGTATTTTTACAACGTCTCAAAAAAATATTCTTGCAAAAAGTTTTAGGGTGACAAATCATTGTAGAACTTTAGAAAATGTACAGTAGCGTGTTCTCGGCTTTGGTGATAATGCGGTTAGGTTAGATAGAGAAAAAGTTTAAATATAAATATTGGAATATAGGACCATATACCTACTTAAATAGTTTTTTATATATGAAACACCCTATCTTCTATTACATTTTTAAATTTCATCTAAAATTCTACATCTACTTCATTGTCCTTAGGCCTAAGTTTAATTGTCTTCGAGATATTGACATTTAAAAATGGGATTCTCAATTTTGAACAGATTGTTTAAATTAGAATAAAACGGTTTTGCTCTTTCCTGATTTAGGTTTTAATAGTCTACCATAAATTTCTAACCGGTACGAAGATATCAACCGAGAACACACTACGGGGACTCCTTACGTATATTATAAGTATTTTTTCAAATTTTATTAACTATAGGTATTCTATTCGCAGTAAAAACAACTATTTAACTATTCAAACATTTTTTTTTAATAATAGGAAATAAATCAGCACACAATTTATGCTTAAACGGTAACAAATCATAAATTTTTTAATTTTTTTTGTACAGCTTTTCGTGGGTGTCCACTTCAGAATAGCTTCTTTTTTTACCTTTGTTTTCCTTCGCCAGTTCGTTTAAATATTTCGTTCTTATAAATAACCTTTATCTTAAGAAGACTAAAATGTCTTAAAACTTTCACTTGAGGAAGTAAAAAAATACTCTGAAAAACACAACGGACAACTATCGCAACGAAAACGTCAAACCGAATAAACAACAAACTGGCCGGCTTGTCAGATCTGGGGTGCAATTTTGCACTTATCATTTCGTTAGTTAAAGAAAATTTTCTCCATTCGGAGAGCTGTTCGGCATGACAATCTGATTTTCCGATCCTGGTTCGTTAAAAACCAACCTATTACTAAAACCGCCGTTTTTCGAATCTGTCAGTTTTTGAGTTTTCGATAATATCTAAATTGACTGCTTTGGAGTCTAATTTCGTAAGATAAAAAATAGTTTTGATTACTTGAAAGCTAAGCCATGATATATTAGCATATACATCATACCGTAAGTAATCAACAGATGCCAAAATATTCAAGAAAATCATGAAAACATGGAAGCTCCAAATAGGCAGCGAAAATACGAAACTCGTAAAAAAATCCTTCAAATTAAACAAGGTAAGCTAATCTGTTTAAAAAATATTATCTATGTCATATTATTACGAAACCTATTTTAGTTTTTAATGAATCATTGTTTTTAATTCAGTGAACTCTTTCCTGATTGGATCATTTTGTTAGAAGTACGGGAAAACATAAAACGCTATCCTCAAAATGTACTTCTTTTGAAGAAATATGTAACAAAGTTGTGAATATTCTGTTTTAATTATTTAGTATATGGTGCAAAATTCTATATTACGTATTTTATTCTTAAAAGAAAAGGGGGACCTATGTTAATATATGTTATGCAACCACATAAACATCATACATCTACCCGCCTTTGAAACGGGGCCTTCCACAGAAAAATAATATAATAATATAGGCGAGATGCGTTCATCTGGAGAACAAAGCAATTTAAACTTAGAGTAATAATAAAAATCTTACTCTAGGTTGTAAATGCCCGTTGTTACTGGGGAACGGCTCTCCCTATTTGAGGAATACGGCAGTATTTTATTTAATTTTGGTCTCCTAACCTAACTTTTTTAGTTCACAAATACACAGTAAACAAGGTAGTGGAACAGCTGATGGATCACTTGCGGAAACATAACAGTGGTTTAATAATGGTGTATTTAAGTATTGCAAAATTGAACATAAATTCCAGTAACTAGGAACCAATTTAAGTATAATGTTTTCTATTGATAGAAAGACTAAAGAAGCAATAAGGGCAGTTGAATCTAGATTATCATAATGATAAGGAACTTACTATAATATTAGACTTAGACAGGTTAGGCTTGTATAATTCATAAGCTTATGTTTAGCAAAGTCTACTGCAAAACATACCTATGAGTTCGTTATTATCACAAATCATCAGTTCACAGTATCAAACAGAATTTAACACTTGAAACCTTGTTTGATTTGACTAATGGTTTTTGCACTGATATTCTGTCGGAAAACAGCAGCAAGATAATCCATAGCAACTCTACTTATGAATGCTGCACTTATTTTTTTATTGTCACTCATTAAACTTTGTGCTAGACACCTCGTTATGTTTTTTATGTTTGTCTAATTTCTTACAGTGTGACACAAATTGTTTGAAGTGTGTGTTTTTCCTTGGGTTTTGCTAATTGCCATTTTAAATGTGTATTTTTAAATTAGTCTTTTGTTCAAATCTATGAATCGCTTTTGAAGTTTCACATCACAATAAAAATATTCTATTAAAAAAAATAACTATTATATGACTTAATAAGTTCATTATGTTTAATGGAATTTATTTGTTTATTCTTATGTGAAATTGTACAGGGTGCCTGGTTATATTTTAAACGGTACCCTAGAGGCCTTATTCTATGAGTTATCAAAAAAGTTTAAATACGAATGTTTTTGGGTTTAAACGGAATCCTCATTCTTGCCGATTATAAATATACTAGGTTTAAACTTTATCTCTAAAGATAACAGAGAGATTTTAAAAAAACCTTGCCATAAGAGGCAATGTTTAAGAGAGAGATGGAGAAAGCTCCAATATAGTGGAGTCAGTGGGAATACATTGCTTCTTATAAAAAGGGGATTTGTAAGTTGTGTTGTTTAAAATTTTATTTTTTAAACTTCAATTTACTTGAAACATCTGTATGTTGCCTTTTTTAATCATATCAAATAAAGTATAACTGACAAAAGTCTATGAAAATTAAGATTACTCAAAGTGAAAACTGTAATTTGTAACAAGAAACATTTTTTTCTCGATTTTTTCTTCAGAATAACTTTTTCTTTATAAATTCAATTCTGTCCCTATTTTGTAAGATTTGGAAGTGTTCATGGTATCTATTGTTCAGAAAGTCAAGAACTACAACATATATAAAATTTAGGGAATTTCCCTCAAGCTAGTTTTATAAGATTTATGTGTAGTCCTAGTAGCCACCTCGCAATTCACCCATTCTTATAGACTTTGTTCAGTATAATTTTTAGAATACCACTAGATTGTGACGTATAAATGACGAACTTAAACATGGAAATTTTTGGACAATATTCAGGTCTTAACTGTCTAGCAGGCGCGTAACTAAGTGATGAAAAAGAAAACCAAAAAAGGTCATGCATAGTCCATTTGGTATATAAATGTAATTTATATATGTAATATACAATATTTACATTTTCCAGGGGAGGCATTTTGGTGTTCTATTATTATTATTATTATTCAATATGAAGAAAGTTTTTTGGTATTCGGGTATGGATTATCCTGGGTAGAAAAGAACAATATAATATTTCATTTTGTAATAGTCTTTGTGTGTGTATATAAACATTTTGAGAAAATGACAAGGGCTTAGATTATACTCTGTGTAACAGATTTCTTGTGGCCTTTTGCATTTTCGAAGCGATAAATCCAAGATATAGTACTAGGCATTATCGAAAACCATAACTCAATATATAAATTCTGGTTGAAAATTAGTAAACTTGAATTTTGTTCAAAAATTTGCATGTATAACTGCGTCTGTCCAGTAGTTTACTATAGGACACCAGTACCTAAAATTAATTAATTAATGTAGGGGTTATGATTATATTTAACAAAAAAAAATTGGGTGGAGGTACTATACATGCTATTGGTTAGAAACAAAAGTTTAAAAAACCATATTTATAGGGATATTCTTCTTATTTTGTTAAGGGGAATATGCTCCTTAAGTATTGCATTTAATTTTTAACTAAAATTGGAAATATACCTATTTTATCAATTAAGAAGCTTTTTAATAGCATATTATTTCATTTAAAATATCCTTCTTTTACAGCTGATTTTTCGAAAAGCAATTTTTTTACAATACTTTTACTTCTTTTTGGTATTTCAAGTGACAGTGTGAGTCCTTTGGACCCTTCGTAAAAGAAAATGGCGTGGACTTACGTATCACCAGAAATCAGCAGCAATGCAAAACTAATTTCAGCCTGTAACAACTTGAAAAATAAAAAAATGTCCAATTCTAAATTTTTTTTATTTAGTGACAAATATAAAATTGATTTTTACGATAAAATATTGCAACACTTTTAAAAAAAAATTAAAGAAGTTCCAGTCAATTTTATAATAATCAAAATGAAAAATTATTTCATTTATATCTTAAAGATTTATGACTACACTTAAATCTAGAAAAATAATTATATTTAGGCATTTTATAAATACAGATTTACAGGAATATAGAGAGTTAGAGAGTTGGTACCATTATGAAATTAGTTACGGGTAGTATTATATATGAATCTTTAAACATATTTCCAAAAGTTAAGGTATGAAAGTGGAAATATTTATTTTTCAGTTCCAACTGTTTCTTTTGGTAGTTATATAAACTCTCCAAACGTCAATTTTTAGTTTTTAGACGATAAAATTACTCTGTTAGGTATAGGATCAACTGTGCAGTAATTTTATTATTTTGAATGCAGTGAAAAAAAAATGTACAATAAATTTTCTTCTTCCAATACGGCAATTCTCAGTATCTTTGAAATATATAGAGAGTGACAAAATATGTATTTTTATTAAATGAATACCCTGTCTATTTTTTACACCTATGAAAAGCTAAAAATCTAAAAATATCTTTCCAAAAAACTTCGTGCCAAATTTTCTGATATACCTATGATATTTAAAAGACTAAAATTAATACCTGCCCACAAATGGCCATATTATTTTTGAATATATAAATTTCAGTCGTAACAGTTACAAATAGAGTATTTCTTAAAAGGTCTTCTTTATACAGAGCATTCCATGTAATAAATTACACTGCATGTAATACTTTTCAGTACGAGAAATAATAAAAATATTATTGAGGGATCACTTTAAATGGCAATCAATTTCCCTCGTACAGATTGTCACTACAATTTACTGCATATTCAAATAATTTATTAGGCCGCCATTTTGTTTCGCCATATTCGATTTTTACCAAAATATTTCCATTCCGTTGAAAACTTAAATTCAACTGGATAAGTATTTTTTAAGCTATACTGCGTACAGACAGACTGACAGAAGTGGGAAAACATGGGCCCCAAGCACCCTAAAGTGCAAAGTTCTACAAAATGTGAAAGAGTTAATTTTTCATTTTTTACTCTTGTAAACTGGTCTAAATGCTGGTGGTTGCCCTTCTTCAGTAAGGGCTTGTATTTATTTTAAACTTTATAATTAAATGGTAAAAGTATTAAATTTTATTTGTTTATTTTTCTAATGATTTAATAAATCCTATTAGGCATTTTAATAATTTTAACACAGAATAAGTGTGTAACTTATTTTATTTAGACCATATTACCATTCTATTAAAAATCGTCTTAAACAATACATATTGGTAAGTTATTATAAAAACATATTTTTATTACCAATTCATTAGATAAGTATAGAAAACAAATGTATTAGAAATTAAAGTAGGAAGTTTCATTTTGAGAAAATATTTAATTCAGAATAAATATAACAAAATTTTGACTAGTACATCTAAAACTAGTCCACTCTAATAAAGATATTTATGCATTTATCTCTACAGTACATTGAATTTGTAGATATTAAAGAAAAAAAATTTAAACTCTATCTCATAATATGGCTTACTAAAGTATTCAACAATTGTCTGTTAAATTTATTAGATTTTAATTTAATGTTGATTCTTTAACAAGGGTTTGCTTAGTGTTCTATTTATTTAAAGAGGTGTTATGTATCTTAAAATAGTTATTTCCTACCTAGAAATACCTGACAGTGCCTTTAAGAATATCATATTCTCTAATTTCTCTAAAATATCTAGAAATACCCCCTACAAGCGCAAAAATATTATATTACGCCTTTATAATAAGGCATAATCACATTAAAATCTGTTCATGTAGTGATTAATTAAAGTCAAATTTAGATCTCTTAAAATCATTACTTATTTGTTAACTTCTGTTTTATTAGAATATTAGTAGGTATTAGGTACAATAATTATTCGATCACCAATGGATGCCAGCAATGCTGCTGTATATTCCCTTTTAGAAGTATAACAAACAAAGTATTAAGGATCTCCAGGCAGACCTTAGAAGCTTCAGATTTTTAATTCTTCATCACCTTTTAATTATTTCCGAAATAATAAAGTATACTTAATTAAGCCAAACAAACTTCTCGTGTTTTGCTCAACGTCAACAAAATAATTTTAAGGTTAACAGTAACTGTCAAATCGTAATGAAAAACTGGCCTACTTGACGTCAAAAAATACATGCAATTTTCCATTTAAGAAATGGATGCTACTTCCAACCTTTGTAAGTTATTTCGCTAAATCACGTGATTTAGCGATTCGTTAACTAACGAAATGATAAGCGCAAAATCACACCTCAGGTCGCCAGTCGACGTCACGACCTCTACCTCACCCGCGCGTCCCCCTTGCCCATTAGCTGCTCATCGAGATAACCTTAGAGTTGATGAGCCTTGCATTAAGGTGACTGGGCTTTTAAGAATGACTAACAGTTATGTAGCGTTAGGAATCAACTACTACTACTTATAGAGCTTTACGAATATTAAAAACTTACGGAACTTTGAGAATAACAAATGATAATGTTGTTTTTAGAGATTTGAATATTTACTTTGGGTGAGGGTAGGATATATAAGGATAGGTACTAATCATTTGAGTTGGGGTTATGTCGTACCAGCAGCCAATGCTGCAAATGCTTAGAGGAGGTTAATTGAGACTCAAGTCTGGAGCTAATAAAAATCGCGTCGCTATTTATATTTAGAATAATGTTAGCTGACAGCAGTTTTTCTCAACTTCAATGTTAAATAGTTTAGCATTATGTTTAACAATTAATTAATTTAATAGTCTGGGCAAAATCAATTCGAGTAATATATTAGACTAAGTACTAGTTTACACATTCCCTTTTTCCATTCCGTTCACCAACATCTTTGATACCACATGAAAAAAATGATTATAACCACATATACACATCGACACCATCAATTGCTCAAAAAGTAGATAAGTTTGGAAAGATTGTAGCGGAAAATATAACAAAATTTGAGAGTATCGAAAAGCAAATAAAAGTTCCTTTTGTTGTATATGCAAATTTTGCACCCCCAAAATTCATACACGACAAAAAGCGTTAAACATGAGTAATATTCTTTCGCTAACTTAATAAAATGCTCCTTTGGTGATTCTATCTCTAAATTTGAGCTGTACAGAGAGGATGATGCTGCACAAGTTTTTATTTCTCGTATCCTAAGCGATCTAAGGCATTTTTATAATACTTATTTCAAAGTTATTGTACCAATGAATCGATTAACAGCTGATGAGTTAAAAGATTTCCAAGATATCAAAAAAGTCAAAAGTCAAAAAATAGCTTTATTGTTTTAACTAGAAGTTGTTAACAACGCCTTGATAAAAATAATAAAAATATTACTAATAATATAGGTAATAAAATAATATTATGGTGTGTACATACATATATATACCTACACATATACATATATACATACACACATACATACATAAATAAATACAACCAAACGTACACAATACATATACAGATTCACAAATAGAAAAAAACACCTAAATATAAACTTAACATCAACAGATTTTCACAAGAAAAAAAAAATCTAAATTTAAAAAAAAAAGCGTGGATGAACAAAATTAAAACTTCAAAAAGCACATAAATTTAAAAAATAACAAATACATTAAAAATAATTTATATATTTCAGTTAAAAACTGTGTCATAAAACTCTTCCAAGGTATAATATTTCTTTACTGCTATCTTGAATTTATTTAAACAATTAATTTTTCTAATTTCCATGGGCAGATGGTTAAAAAGCTTTTTGCCTTCATAGAAAAAGGTCTTTTTTACTAACTCCCAGTGCGGTATTGGAAGCTTTAATGAAAAGGAACGGATATGGTCCAATCTCGTTCAGTTCATCCCTATACTTTTTAAAGATTAACGTTACCGTCTCTAGGATGAATATAGAGTACAGAGTCAATATTCCAGATTGGCGAAATAAACCACGGCAGGAGCCCCGAATTTTTGCGCCACAAAGATAACGAATTGTCCTCTTTTGAAGTAAAAACACAGATGTGAATAAAAATTGAGGGCATGTACCCCAAAACGCAATAATAGGCATTTTTGTCCATAACAAAACCCAGACTACTCTTTACCGCCTTAACAGCATGACGCCCAGATGATACCTTTTTGCATATCCCAGATAAGTGTTCTTCAAATCTTAGAGAATAATCAATGGTTATGCCGAGGAAGCGATTGAATTCAAGAATCGGAAGTGGCAAAGCATCAATACATATATCTTGAACAATACACCTAAAAGACAGAATACTCGTTTTCAATGTGCTAAAACAGAGGCAGTTAGAATCACACCAATTTTTAACAGCCACTAGGTCCTTTGAAATACTGTTAATTAGTCTGGCTAAATCCACATCATGCCATAGAATGTTATGTCATCCGCAAACACAGTGAAGAGCCCATTTGTTTGAACCTGTAGCAAATCATTTACATACAGCAAAAACAATAAGAACAGAGCCCTGTGAAACACCAGACTCAACCTGCCCTTCCTTAGAAGTATCATCATTAAATGAGACTGGCTAGACTCGTTCCGATAGATAGGACCTAGACCACTCCAAGGATATGCCCCTAAAACCATATCTCTCCAGTTTTGCAACAGTATTCCGTGATTCACGCAGTCAAATGCTTTGCACAAAACACAGAACACCGCCGCAACAAATTCCCCGACGTTCATGTTCCTGTAAAAGTGTTCAAGAAAGCTGAAGATGGCATCTCCAGTGCCAGTATTCCGTTGAAAGCCGAACTGGCACTTACTCAGGATGTTATGTTCATTTAAGTAGGACATGACTCGGGTCTTGACTAGTTTTTCTACGACTTTAGAAAGAGTGGAAAGCAAGGCTACAGGACGATAGCTGGAAGGATCGTCAGTACTCCCACCATTATGCACAAGAACAATTACCGCCCTCTTTAGGCATGTCGGAAAAACACCTGTCGAAAAAGAATGGTTTATAGCGTCCGTCAAAATATGAAGCACCCTAGTTGGAAGTGCTAGAAGAATCCTTAAGGGGATCCCATCCCATCCAGAAGAAGTCTCACTTTTGATTGTACAAAAAATATCCTTCAGTTCCTGTATGCATGTAGGTGCAAGAAAAAATGGGTCAGAGACACTTATGTGGCCCAGATAATTCATGGGATCCGCAGACTTTGGAGCTTTATTAGAGAGATTGGCTGCTATTGAACAATAAAAGGAATTTAGCTGATCTGCCTTCAATGAGTCCGAAGTCCGAATAACGTTTTTCTTGCCTCTTAAATCGTTTACGATCTTCCATGACTCCCTTGATTTGTTTGATGCATTCCGGATCCTGTCATCAAAGCAGTTACGTTTTGCAATTTCCACAAGTCTCCTGTAAATTTTGCGATACCTATAATAGCAATTAAGAAAGTTTCATCGTCCATTGAATATTTGAATATTGTTCCATATATGGAACGCATATTCCTCCCAGATACGCTAAGGCCTTTGGTAATCCAAGTTTTCTTTTTAAATTTTTTAATAGATACAATAGGAAATGCCTTATAAAAGTTTGCACATATAACATTATGAAATTGCTCCAAAGGAATATCTGCCTCAAGAATGTTATTCCAATCTACATGTTCATAAATTGATTTAAATTTATTAAAGTTTGTTTTGCTGTACAGCCTACCCTTCCTTGCAGATGATTTACCACACAAGTTAAGACCTACATAGCCCAGCACAGCCTCATGATCAGATAACCCCGCATTAGATATCTTACACTGAACTTCCTCTAGGATGAAATTTGAGCAAAAATAGTCAATTATTGAGCCTGACAGAGAAGTAAGTCTTGTTGGCCGGTCAACATACATATGTAAATTAGCAGAATTTAAAATATTGTACAAAGATTTGGTGCAGTTATCTGAACTTTTAGAAAAATCTATACTTAAATTTCCACACAAAATTATCCGAGAGCTTATAGAAATTGAAAATAATAGGGTTTCCAGAGAGTTATCAACACAAAGATTCACATTAATATCCCTTACCAAACTGCCCTCTATTGTAGTCGGAACTGATTTTAAAACTATTTTGCTTTAAAAAATACCTCATTAGTCTCTACATACAAAGCGAGAAGTTTACTCAAAGATTGAATTGAGTGCCTATATCTAGAGTTAATACACAATTTCGAAATAAATCCTATACTACAATTATTGTTTTTAGCATAATTACTTATAACCTCATTTATATGATAAAACTTACTTTGTTGATATATAGTGTATTCAAATCACATTTAAGTACCATTATAAAATCTCCAAATTATCACACTTAGATTTTGCAGATTTAAGTTTTTCTTTTGTATGCAGTAGGTTCACCCTGATATTCTTTAGTTTCATTACAAGTACTTCGCTCTCCTTCTCCAACACCTGAATGCTTATTAACATACCACTGCTGGTCTCAGTTAAATCCTGAACATCCTGTTTAAGTTTACTGTCAGTTGATTTAAAATTCTCAAACTGTGCATTTAAATTTAAATTAGTGTTGATCAATTCGGCGACCTGTTGATTAAGTTGACGTATTTCTACTTTTTGATTATCTATTATAGTGGAAAGTTCTTGTTCGCTATTAAGGGCGATATTCTCATAATCCTGTTAAACCTCTTAATATGAATGGCTTTTGCTTCATTATCAGCAGTGAGTTTATCGATTTTGCTTTGAAGTTCTTCAGTAACTTCCAAGCATTTGTTTTCGAGACTTTCTAGTTCTTTATCCTTTTTAGCAGATTCCAGTTAGATTTTCTCATATTTTTCCAAGAGCATCTTGCACTTGGGCAAATCCTTAACATGTTCATTCAATGATATTTTACAAACAGGACAAAAAAATTTCTTTTAGCGAGACAGCATGAGCTTCTGTGGTTGTTATTTCAGCGCATGATTTACAAATGGAACGTTGACACAGATCGCAAGGGGAGCCAAAAACCTCGTCGTCCTTTGGAGCACTGCAAGGGAGAAGGGTGCTAAAACTTTTCTAGGAAATGCAACCATAATGAGAAGAATTTGCACTTATTGTATCAATTTATTTCCTATTTAAATTTTATGCATTTAAAATTGCCCAAACTCAGTGCCGCCACTATACCGTTCTCGTCAGTTTATTCACAATAAAGTATGTGGTATATGTGAATGCTCTTTCAATGAGAATGATGTGAAAGTAAAGGATCATTGTCACATAACAGGACAAAAAAGATTTGGTGTTGCACATTCCATCTGTAATTTAAATTATAAAATCCCCAATTTTATCCCCATTGTATTTCATAATTTAAGTGGTTACGACTGTCACATGTTTATCAAAGAATTGTGTCGTCATGGGGATAATATTGAAATAATAGCACAAAGCAAAGAAAAGTACATATCATTCACAAAAAGCATTTATGTGCATAATTATGTTGATAAAACCGATGGTGTGAGAAAAAGAAAAAACTTAAAATTAAGGTTTATTGATACTTTTTAACATAAATTAAATTTTTGTGGGTATCATTAGAAAATTTGGGTGCTGGTTTAGAGATTCATCAGTTCAAAAAGACACGAAAACATTTCCCTCGTGTCGAACAGTTTAATTTAATGCGAAAGAAGGGAATTTTTACGTACAGTTTTATGGATTGTATGGAGAAAATGAATTGCCCCACGCTTCCAACAAAAGATCAATTTTACGATAAGCATATTAGCGATGAAGACTATGAGAGAGCGATGGAAGTGTGGCGAGTGTTTGAATGTAGGAATTTGGGGGAATATTTAGATTTGTATTTGAAGTCTGATGTTTTCTTATTATGTGATGTTTTCCACCAATTTCGAGATACTTGCTTAAATATTTATAAATTAGATGAGGCACAGTACTATAGCCTTCCAAGTTTGTCTTTTGATTGTATCTTGCGCATGACCAAGGTAGAGTTAGAATTGTTGACAGACATTGATATGGTTAACTTCTTCAAAAAGGATATTCGCGGTGGAATAAGTCAATGTTCGGAAAGGAAGCATATTGCCAATGATACATTTTTGTCAAATTATGATCCTACTAAACCACTTTCTTTTATCACTTAATTAAATGCAACTAATTTGTACGGTCATAGTATGTCACAACCATTGCCATATAATGGATTTATATCCCAACGTGAAATTACAGATTTACATGATGCACATGCAAACCTTCCTTTTTTAGTTGAAAATATTAAACCACCAACGGGAACGGCAAAAATGCCAAAGTTAATACCAAATCTCAACCATAAAATGAAGTACATTGTGCATTATAGAACTTTAAAACAAGCTATTTAAAATGACCTAATAGTAATGTAAACGCATGGAATTTTAAAATTTAAACAGTCGGCGTGGTTAAAAACTTATATTGATTTTAACACAGAGTTACGAAATAAAGCCAAAAATAAATTCGAAAAAGATCTTTGTAAATTATATAATAATGCTGTTTTTGGTAAAACCATGGAAAATGTAGAAAATCGAAAAGATATCAAACTAGTCACTCAGTGGGAGAATTCAAGGGAGAAAGTGGCCCAATTTTAAAAGTTGTTCAGTATTTACTGAATACTTTGTAGCTATTCATATGGGTAAAGTTAAAATGGTTTATAACAGACCAATATATATTGGATTTTCTATATTCGACATGTCAAAAACTGTAATATATAATTTCTTTTACAATTTTATTAAAAAAAAATTGGTAGTGATGCTTCTTTACTGTACTCCGATACAGATTCTTTAATACTAAAAATATTTACCGATAACTTTTACAAGACAATTACAGAAAACCCGGAAAAATTTGACACATCCAATTATTCTAAAGGAAACATTTTTAGTATTAGGAAAAATAAATCGGTCTTGGGGAAAATGAAATATGAGTTCCCCGGTGATCCGATAGTAAGCTTGTAATGTAAGCTGTAATAGTAAATAAAGTGGTATAATCTTTGAATGATGATAAACGCTATATAATTCCCTCATCAACCAAAACTCTGCCTTGGTGTCATAAAGATATCGATTTTTATCAAATAGATCCGGATATTGGATTAGAATGTTTAGTGAAAATGTGTGATGAATTGCAAGCTGATGACGTTGATATGCAATTCTATCAGACTGATCCAGATATTAGATTAGAATGTTTGGTTAAAATGTGTGAGGAATTGATATCTGATGATGATGCTGATATGCAGTAATTTTTTATATGTATTTTCGCTTTAAAACAATAGTATGTTGTGTTAAAAGCAAGTAGAATTGAAAATTGTTGTATTTTTTATTTGTAGTAATTGAAAATTGTTGTAATTTAGAGTTGTAAATAAAATCTTGTTGGAAATAAAAATTGATGTTTCATTTTTATATTTAAATAAAAGCAGATTTAAAAAAAAGATAACTAAATTATAAAAGAATTGAAAAGGAAAATAAAGAGATTCCGTTTGGACTAAGTCCTCAACGGGGCTGTCAGTCGTGAACTGAGCTCTTTGTTGCACCCCATTCACTTTTTTAAGGGAAAAAAGGAAATTTCAAGCCATAAACCCATGAAACAAATAAAAAAATTGAATTATAGAAAGAAATTATTGACCTTCTTTCTCGAGTCGTGTTTTAGAGTGATTGCACGGGGTGCAAACGTCAATATGTACAAACATGTACAATTTACCCTTGCATCCAGCATATTTCAGTACTCTATTTACAAATCCCATAAGCACTTGATCATGCCTATGGAATCGAGTACATTTTGGAGCATTCGCTCCCATTCGAGCGTAACGCTCTTCGTAAACGAGTGCTCCAATATCAACATAATTGATGTACCTGCAGTAGGTACCATTCGATTCACTGCTCGAAAACCGAAAAGTGGCTCAAGTAGCATCCAGCTCAAAAGCATCAGAGCCAAGATTTTCGTCCGCAACTATACCCTCATCAGACATGTTAATGGTATTTGTTACAAGCGGCATGTATTAAGAGTATTTATACACTAAGATGGTTAGTAATTGGGGTGGGGTGGATGATAAGAATGGATACGAGCTAATTAGTGAGAAAAAGAGTATGCGCATGACGGAATATATAATAAGATGCAAAGAGTATATATATAAAGGCAGACGTTTAAGATTTCTGTTATACTTAAACAGTGAACGAAAGAAACTTGTCTTCTAACTCTTCGGTATTTAGTATGGAGACAGTTTGGGTAAATAACCGACCAGATTCGCCTGTTTCATCTGATTCCGATGAATCCTTTGAAATGGGCCAAAGATGGCCAGAAAATGAACCCTCGTCGGACGAAGAGAGTGAGGAAGAGGAGTCTGCGAAAGCAAATCTGCCTGACTCGTCAAGTACGTGGAGTCCTCCATCACCACGTGGAGAGTTTGAGGAGCCAGCAGATAGTAGCTGGTGGGTAGTTCCGGATGTCCCGGATAATACTCCGGAAGGGAATGCAGACTCTACTTCGTAATTGTATAGAGAGTGTAAAAATATGTTTTAGGTCAGTAAGATGTATACACCCACCCCCCACCTCCCCTGACCAATGCAAAAATCCGTCGTTTTCAGGACGACAAAATACTTTGATCGTAGTTGGAAAATAGTACTTATCACTTTAATCGAAAGTGTATCCAACGTAGTTTAAATTGCAATAAGCCTTAAGGTTTATTACAATGAAAACATACTGCTTTGATTGTTATCATTACTTGACGAAAGCAAATAATCTTTATGATTGATTCAATATTTTGGGGGAGACAATTTTTTCAGAACTTATATTTAAAATTTAAATGAAATAATTTTTTTTTGTAATAGAATTTTAATAAAACATTTTTAAAATCCAGAATGATATTTTTTAAAGAGCTTCCGGTTGGGATTATTTTTTCGTGAATTAAGCTATAAAATAATTCCTTAACGGGGCTGCCAGTCGTGAACTGAGGTCTTTGTCGCACCCTATTCGCTTTTTTAGGGGAAAAAGGAAATTTGAAACCATAAACCCTGATTACTTTAAAAATCATTCTTCAAATTGTACACCATGCAAACGATATTTTAGCATTTGCCGATACTTGTTCGTATCGTCTACAATAAAGCCAAGGTTGTCTTTAAAAATTAGTAAATCTATAATACCATCAAGGTACTGTTTACAGTGAATCAAACTTTGATCACAAATATTCACAAATAAATAATACAATTCTGTCGTTGAGTTAGAGGGATCACTTGAGTTAGTAAGTTCCCCCCTACATAACTCGTGGTATGCTTGAAATGCTTCTCTAATGATGCATATATCACACGTCTTATATGTTGTAAGCGTCTATTAAGAATGAAATAGTGGACCAAGATATGCGTAGCTTTTATATACAAATCCGAAATTAGCTGTAAGCATGACTGGGAGTGGGGTGTTTAGAGTAGTAGGGAGTGTCGAGAATGGAAGGGGTTGTGTGTGGTGTATTAAACCATTGAAGATATTCTTACAGTCTTTTAAGTTTAAGTTAAGTTTTTTATATATTAAAATATTTAAGATGGCATATCTACCAAGCATTACATCAACCCAAGAAGTTATCAATACCCTGACGTCGGCGGACGAATATGATTTCGATGACACTGTCGATCGACTTCTTCGGGATTTCGAAGTACTCGAGGCTTCAGCATCTGCTGGAACTTCCCCGGGAAGAACACGCTCGGCGATGTTCTCTGAGAGGTCGTCGAGAGCATCCCGTTACTCTGCTCGACGACGTCGAGCCTCCAGAACTGACCTAGGAGCTGGTTTGAGCCTAGCGTATGGCCTAATCCTGGAGGCTTGACGTGCAGCTATGTGGACTGGACGTGCAATTGGCACGTCATCATTATCATCATCGACAGTTAAGTCGATTAAAGGCGGCGGCCGCGGCCCCAAGTCGTCACCCGCCTCACTGCACGCTTGGCATAAGCCATCCAAATTAATAAAAGGTGTGCGTTGTACACACCTTCCACATAAAACTTCCTCTCTGATGCTATAGGGAGTGATAATAGCCACTTGTTTGGTTGACTGCATTGTGGTGAATGATGGTCAGACCTAGAGCAGACCTATATTTATATGAAAACTGAAAAAGTGAGGGTGCGTAGTTGATGTTGGGCGCCATTTAGAATGTTTCATGATAAAATAGGAGATCTGGCAACATCGCAAATAATCTATCTCTTTATAAGTATAGAATAAGACGCAATATCTGACAACACCGAATCTGGAAACATTGGTACTGAACACTTTTTGCTATAATTTATTTATTACTAAAATAGAATGCCAAAGTAACTGATACAGTTTGCTTTATTATTTATTATTTAATTTAATTATATATGGGAGTCCTCTCTTAAAAAAAAGTCCCGTGCTAAAAGATTTTTGGACCGCGAATTAGTACTTTTTTTTCTCAAAAAGTAACATTTAGAGACCTTTAAATGGCTCTCAGACCCCTAAAAATAACCAAAATTTTCAAATTGCAATAAAATATCATGAAGAGGAAGCAGGACGTTTCAAACATGGCATAAAGCTGTTAGGCTATCCTACTTCGCCATTTCTGAAAATTATTTTTTTTTATGGATCGTTTGCATAAACCATCGAAGTTTACAGTGCGAATTTTTTTCAAACAACGCATGCATAAAACTTTACCATTTACGCTCCCAATAAGGCGGTGTTTTATTTATACACTATTTTGACAATCGAGTTCTGAACAAAAGTAACATTTAAAGACCTTAGAAATGGCTCTCAGATCCCTACTTAGACTTAAAAGATTCGAGTTTTGATAATTTTTGTAACGTATTTCTTGGCGATTCGGAAAAAAAATTATAAGAAGATAGTTATTTGGTATTTTCTATACTATCATGTGTAATTTTTTCCATGAGATTCATTAAACTTGAAAAAAGGCGTTATAAATAGAAAGTTGGGAATTTTGATATTTTTTTTAACGTATTTCTTGACGATTAGGAAAAAAAATTATAAGAAGACAGTTGTTTGGTATTTTCTATACTATCATGTGTAATTTTTCCCATGAAATTCATTGAATTTGAAAAAAGGAGTTATAAATAAAAAGTTGGGAATTTTGATAATTTTTTTAACGTATTTCCTGGCGATTAAGAAAAAAATTTATAAGGAGTTGTTTGGTATTTTCTATACTATTATGTGTAATTTTTTCCATGATATTCATTGAAGTTTAAAAAAAGAGTTATAAATGGTTAGGATTTTACCAACTTTAACCGTCTATAACTGCGAAACTATATGAGAATAGAGAAGTTCACAGTAAGTTCGGTCGATTTGGGTTCATTAATACAATACAATTTAAAGTTCCTCAAAAAAGTAAGAGGTTTAAAAGTTTAGGGAAAAAAATCAATGTTCTTCATATAAGGGGTGAAATAAGCGTTCTGTAATGGTGCTAAAACGATTTAAATACCCGGGTATGGCGGGCGACAAATAATTTTTTTTAAGTCGATTAGCGTTACGACAAGTCTTACGTTATTTTTTATTAAGTCGATTAGCGTTACGACACGTCTTACATTATTATTTTTTTTAGCGTTACGACAAGTCTTACGTTATTTTTTTTTTAATTTTTTACTCGCAACTGAAAATAAAATTTTACCTTACAATTTTTTTTGAACACACATTTTTTTAAAGTCGATTGGCGTTACGACAACTCTTACGTTTTTTTTGCGTGACTCAGAACTAAATTTAAACTTACATTTTTTTAAAATTTGAACCCGCAAAAAGTGAAATGCGCAGATTAATTGGAAAGGGGCACATCACTGGCCATGTTGTTACCTAAAGGAATGTTAATTTACCCGTTACAACTTATACATAAAATAAAATGCAAAATAACTGGTACAATATGTTTTATTATTTGATTTGTTATAACCTTAAAGACTAAAATATTACTTACACTTAAATTTATATATCAAAACGCTAAACCTAACCTAAACTATCTAACTACGTATATAATAAAATGTAATTTAGCATATGCTAAATATAAAGTATAATTATAAATAGCTTTACCCAACTAAACAAGCTTGCTTGATACAGAACCATTTAACATATTATAACTAAAAAAGGAATCGTGGATTATTAATGCGAAAACTTTAGTATATTTAGGAAACTGATTTGTGTTTCAAATTCGATCTTGACGTCCACCGTTGAGGATTTTACAGCTTCGGCCTGATGTGAACAATCAATAACGAACAACGGATTTTTTAAGTATTCAGCTAAATCCATCATTGGGTCATTAAATGCTCGATTGTAAAAACTACTTTGAAAATTTTGGTAATTATAACAGGCTGCCGCGTAAAGTTTCTTAGAAAAATCCAAATTCCATTTTTCATATGGGAATACTGTAGAATTAAGACAAACTCGAATGTCGCTTATATTTGTAGTTGTAAATAAAGTAGCATCTTCTTTATAACTATCGGCTTTTCCATTATTCTGAAATCCGATTATCAAATAACGAGATTTTTCTAGACTTGTGCTTGTTCTTATGGCCTAAACGTCGGACAAAGTTTCTCGAAGAGTGGGAAGCTCGTAAAGATCCCACATGCGATAAGCCATTCGGATATTTGCATTACTACCACCCTTATTAATACGTGACAATATTTTCAGCTTCCGCTTATCCTCGGGAATAATGTGGATTTTCCACTCCCGTTTGTTAATATTAATATCGGCTTCAACTTCTCCAATATAACAGTTGTTAAAAGTGCGAGAAATTATTATAATCAATTCCTGTTTAATATTAAAAATACCTTTCGTATAATCCTCAGCAAAACCCATTAGACATTTTAGGGGTAATTAACCAGAAAATACATTACTAATGGAATCCACAATGTGTTGGTTTTGTTCATTTAGGCCCCAGGCACATGTCAACATGTTTCAGCTGGAAACCATTGTTTTAAGGGTTGTAGTAACACCTGGTTTTCTGACAACAGCAACTTTCTCACCACCCATCTCATATCGAATTTCCTCGAATAGAAAAGCTAATGAATTGTTAGATAGATAACACTTTTTGGTAGAATCTTTTGGTTTAAAAGTTCCTTCGATATAGATGTAACTTTCCGATATATCCAAAATGATGTCTTGAAAGTGAACTGGAATATGAATTTTATCGGAATTTTGGAATTTGGTGAACCGTAGGGTTTATAGGTGTGTTCTTGCAGACTTATGATGGAATTATCGAAAATAGGTTCAGTAATAACCTTAATTTTTTCACTAGTTGTCATCATTTTCGCTGACTTCGAACTTTCAAACCAATGGATTGAAGAAATCTTTGACAGAGAGACGGTAATGTCCTTCTGGTCTAACGTCAGGATTGTGAATGAACTCCGCTCTAGCGATTTGTTGTTGTTGATAATAATCTTCTCGTCGTTGAAATCGATAAGATCACCGTTATCGTCCAAGATGCGTAGAGTAATGTTGTCAATGAACTGACGTCCTTCAGGCTTCAAAGGCAAATAAATAAGGTTTGCAGGTTCTTTTGATATTTTATAACCTGGTTCAACATCAATATCAAATTCGAATAATGACATTCTTGTGAGTTCAAGTACGCCCCAGAGATTATATTACAATCAACATGTGTCTACTTGAGAGGTTGATTCATGTTTTGGATTAATCGTTGTTAACAATATACGATCAAATCTCAACATCTTACCAATACAGTTTTCTCCTGTAAAATCTATAATGTATTTTGTTTTTATTTCACATTTCAGTGTATTATTGGGTGTTAATGAAAATATTTTGTCATCATTATCTTTTGCGGATACTTGTAAAGCAGTTTTCATTGCTTTTTCAATCTCGTACAATTCATATACTCCTGGGGGATTGTTAATGAATAGTTGGTGAAGATTTGTCATTTTTTTCTTGTAGAAAAATGAATTTATATTACATCATGTATTTTACAGTAGCAAAACAATCTTTTAGGTGCTGGTCCATCTCCTTCATCTACATTTAAATTATTGCCAGTATAATGGTCCGTACAATACTGATACTTCAATACATCGATGTCACATTTCATGTATTCTGGTAATTTATCCCAAACAAGTGCGATTTCATTTGGGGAACAAGCAATCATTACCTCCTTGGGCATATTTTCTAACTCTTTAGAAGTCATTTTTAATAAACTACCGGAACGATGAAACCATCTCGATCCATATGGGGAGTTAACGGTATACTGATTTTTTTACGATTGAGAGAGAAACTTTAAGCATAGATGTCCACACAAAACTGTTCCAAATCTCTGCTGTCGATCGTATGTATAGAAAATTTCTTTTGCTGCTTCCCGACCCATTCGCAGATATCGAATCAATTCAATTGGTGGTGGCAAATCACCTAAACTGTCGTAATATGTAACTTCTGAATTATTTTTTCGATATGCTACCCAATGCGTTCCAACTCTTATACTATCCAAATTAATAATAGCAGATTCATAACATCTGGGACCACGTCGAGGAAGTGAATCTCTCATATATACACCTTTAAAATATGGCACTTGTAACTCTAATGCATACCTTTCTAAATCAATATTCGATAGTGGCCTTCGAGGAAGGCGTTTTATTAGTTTTTTGAGTGGTTTATAAAAAGTCCTAAACCTGTCCTATATGGTTTCAAATACATTCTACCTCCTTTTGAATTTAGACGTAACCCGCCCAACGTAACCTGTTTTTTAATTGGTTGTATTTTTCGCTGTTTTTAACCGCGCACTACTCCACCTGCTAAGGACCCTAACGCCGAGAGTCCCGCAAATATTGGTACTAAAGGTAATAATCCACCAACCTTTGGAATGGGAATGATTCTAGGTGTCCGTATCTTCCGTTTGCCACCGCGGGCGTTTAGTAATTTCCGTGCCACAACCACACCTATTCTAGATGCATTAAATATGTTATTTTCGGCTAATTTCTTGCCACCAGCTTTAGCTAATTCAGCTCGAATAGGTTGTCGCAACGCCGATCCAAAAGCAAATTTAGATATTATTTTGTGTTTGGGTATACGTTTCCCTTTCACAGATCTACTATCGCGACGTCGATTTCCTTTGGAACATTTGATTTTAGTTGACAGCTTCGATACACCTATACCAAAACGTTGCTTAGCCTTCATGATATTTGTTACCAACCAAGCAGATGTTTTTTCACTTGCACTGGCGTCCTTTGATTTTACTCTTTCCCAAGCACGTTGTTCAAGCTCGTGACCGGCTTGATGTCGTAAACTTAAATTATTTTTGGTTTCTGAATGCGCTATATCATGTTTCTTATACTCTACTTACTTCTAAATCAGCTCTCGTTAATCACTTTGCAAGTTTACTGCCGGGCTCACAATATTGGTACCCAGGAAGATGTAACTCAAAGGGAAGTTTATTAATTAATGAATTCACTATGCCATACCCAGTCTTAACTGAATGTTGAGAACATCCACTTCGTTTGACGGGCAGCATTTGAATGAATTGTAAAGTCGATTGGGATCGCAGGAAAAAAAACACATGCGAAAGTAGCGTGTTTTGTCGAAAAATATTAACTACGTCTATTGGAATAAACCGAAGGAATTAGTGGAACGGTTACGATTGCTATGGAGTTCAAAGATAGCTGGTCATACCGGACACGATAATGAAATAATATCAATTGTCGAAGAACTCCGTGAGGAAGGTATAATGTATTAAGTAATCACCTAATTTGATAAGTATCTCCAGAGACGTGAGTTGAAACTATGAATCCTAGCAGTGAAAAAATAAAAATTGTCAATGAACTTCATAGGTTTGCGAGAAAATTTTTTTCTGGGACGCACTATTATTAAAGGGTACGATGACTTGTGGCAAATAGATTTGGCTGAAATGCAACAATATACAAATGAAAACGATGGCTACCGTTATATCCTAGTGTGCATAAATTGCTACTGCAAATTTGTGTATACTAGGGCAATTAGAAACAAGACTGGGGTTGAAGTCACTAAAGCAATGAAAGACATTTTTGAAGAAGCCGGATATACACCTACAAAGCTGCAAAGCGATCAGGGAAAAGAATTTTTTAATAACAAATTCCAAAATCTTGTCAAGGAATACAACATTAATCATTATTCGACGTACAGCACTAAAAAAGCAGCTATAGTCGAACGAGTCATACGCATCCTCAAAAATTTTCTGTACAAGGAGTTTTCAGTTATAGGTTCCTACAAATGGATACAACTTTTGCCTTCGATCACGCGAACCTATAACAATACGAAGCATCGTACTATTGGTATGAAACCAATAAACGTTAAATCCACCACACGTATTATTGCATACAGTCAGATAAAAGTCGTCTTCAAAATGTTCAAGTTTCGTTTGGGTGACGTAGGTCCTAAAAGCAAATACAAAAGCGTCTTTAATAAAGGCTATACACCCTCATGGTTAACGGAACAGTTTAAAATCGCAAAAGTTAACACGACCAATCTACCAACATACCTCTTGGAATCAGCAGGTCAGCCTATTAAAGGATGTTTTTATGAAGCTGAACTGCAAAAAACAAATAGTCCTAATAATATTTAGTGGAAAAATACTTGACCGCCGCAAGAAGAATAATATTAATCAATTATTTGTTAGATGGTTAAGATTTTCAGATCAATTTAATTCATGGATTGATGTATACAATTGATATTGTTTAAAATAATTTATTTGGTAATACTTTCTAACCTATCAAAATATGCATAATGGTTAAGGTTACTAGTAAAATAAATGCATCATGAACTTCAAACTTGTTTTATTTAAATAGGTACTGATATAATTATATAGTATTATTATCTTCATAGTTGAGTACTCCTCGACAAACTGGAGCTATATTGATTTGTCTTCACTTTAAATTCTGAAATTAACATAACAACTTTTTTGCCTAGATCACGCATTCTGATTTCGCCTTTTTCAACTCTCTCGAGCACATATCTTTTTGTTGCTTCAATATTAGCAATTCTTTCTTCAAGCTGCTTCATCTGACTACGAAGCATATTAAGAAAATCTGTCTTAATTATATCTGCTATTTCTACACGTAATCGGTGAATTTCTTTAAGCGCATAATCCAGGGTAACAGCATCGCTATTCTTGGTCGGTGTGGCGGTTAAAGATTTTCCTTGAATGTCATATTGACCATCTGGAGTAAGCTTAAATCCAACTCCTGGTGACCCCCGCAATAAATGCACTTTTTCACCAACCTTTTGACGTCCAAATTTATCAATTGTGTTGCTAACACGACCAATGTTTAGCTAAAACTATTTTTTTTTTCGCCAAAAGTGCAGCAATATAAGATATGAAATAAAGCTTGTGGGGTCTGTTACGTTAGTTAAATAGTTTCTCTAACTAACTGATCAACTTTCTTCTCAAGGTTAGATAATATTACTTTGCTTGTTTCTATTATCGGGTATATATATATATATATATATATATATATATATATATATATATATATATATATATATATATATATATATATATATATATATATATATATATATATATATATATATATATATATATATATATATATATATATATATATATATATATATATATATATATATATATAAATTCTATTTCGGACTTAAAATCAATAAATATTTCATTAATTTTGTGATGCAATTCATTAAATAATTGGGCCAGTATTATCCGAAGCTTGTGAATTTCTTGAAGAAAATAGTCTCGGTTTACAATATCACTTCTTTAAAAGGGTCTGCGATGTTAGTTAAAGATTTGAATTGAATGTCATATTGATGATCAACAGTAAATTTAAAACCAATTCCTGGAGGACTGCGTAATGTTAGTATTTTTGCATCATCTTTTTGATAACCAAATTTATCAATTGTGATGTTAACTCGTCCCATTCTTAACTAGAACTAAAGTAAAATTGAAAACTATTGGTTATATCTGAAAACTTAAAAATAAGGAAAATAATAGAAATACAGTAATACTAATAATTTATTTGCAAAAAAAAATAGAATTCAAACTTCATTATGTACATTGTCTTTTTCACAGTCTTTATTTGCTTTTCTAATTTACATCCATTTTATCGACTGTGTCAACACCACTCTGGTCATCGTTGGTAGTGCTTTCAGGAACCGCATATTTTTGTACATCACTGATACTGATTTGAGGAACCTTAACATGTTTTTGTAGATTTTCCTCTTGTTGTTTTTCAGCAGCTACTTCGTCAACACCCAAATCTCCGTATAACCGATATTTCTCCACAATATCATTTGGAATGTGTGGAATTTTAATTAAAAAATCCTTTAGAACCCCTCAAGCATTTCTGAACAAAAGTATCCAAGGTGATACATCCATATACATACTTTTCACAAATATGTGCTCCTACAGATAAGTTGGTTGAATCATCCAAATATTTAATATACTTTTCTCGGCCATCGACTTCAAACTGACTTAACAGTGGAGGAGTACTGATTGTCGTAGCTCAAAATGCTTACGTGGGAATCATATTTTTCAGTAACAACATTACCCATATCTAATTAGAAATACATGTGTGAGGAATCTATGATTCCGAATTTTGTGTCTAACAACTCCCTAATTACATTTTTTATTTAATAAACTTTTCAAATTATAATACAACAATGGTACCTTTAATGTTAAATATTATTGTTCCAAAACACCAAAATTTAATAATGACCTTGTACTACCGTTGGCAAACTCTCGCGAGCTCTATCCTAAATAAGTCAAAGTGAATTTATCATTCGACTTATTCATATTTTCGACTGTGTCCAACGGAAGAGCTTCAACAACGCGTTTAAAATGTTTGAAAAGTTTAATTATGAGTTCTATCATATAATGTTACCAGAATAGTTTCCCCAAAACGTGTTATCATTAACTTCATTTTCTTAATAATATATACTTTTCCCACCGTTAATGATGTTATGGTTCTCCGCTCAACATCTTAATCATTAAGCGCTTTATTAATTTCAACAAATGTTTGCCTTGAAATACTCGTTATTAAAAATAAAATAAGGGTATTGAAAGTCAAAAAACGAATATAGTGTACCTAAAAGCACTTTCAGAATACACCACATAATATTTCTATATAAGAGCGAGTTCTCACTGCAAATGATTCGCGTCTCAATATGAAGTTTTCTATACTAACCAATGCAATCATTTTTCTGACGTGGTGTTAAACATGTTGGTGAATTGAAACAAATTAGGCAACTATCGTAAAAATAGATTTTACTAGTAAAACAAATCTGGCATGAAACTAATCGAGACAAGTCTGAAAATAGTAATGACTTTTCAAACAGTCTGAATTACAATTATGTTCAGCATCATCTTTAAAAGCGCAATCTTGTTGGATTAGTAAAAAATGTACATGCACTTGTAAGTTTCGGTCTGAATATCTAAACAGACCTACCATATATTATTTTCAACGTTGGTTCAACACCATACTCGTTGATGGAAATTTTATTCAAATGCTCAAATTTTGTTATATCTCTTAACCTAACTAGAAATTCTATACTTGAAATATTTAACACTGTTGAAAAATGTAGATATGATTCAGCTGAAACAATTGTGCTTGCGGGATACAACGTTGAAGTTACCGCCCAAGCAAAACAGCACCTATCTTAGTTTTCAGCAGCTTGTTTATTTTCGAGACAAATTTATGTATGAAGAAGTACCGACGGGTCTAAATTTATTGATGTTTACTTCTAGGTATATGATTTTCTGTAGAACCCAACCTGTAAAATAAAAAAATACATTAATATTTGACAAACGATAATTCTTGCATATTAAGTAATACTAGTGATTCAACTTAATGTAACTCTACCAGGCGTGAATCTTTTTCTTAAAAATCCGAAGATTAATTCTACATAATATCAACAAAAGAATGATACATCACATCGAAATCACTTGGAAAGTCAAGGATTTCATTCAATGTATTTAACGATTTTTCGCTGCATGTGCCCTGTGGTGGCAGAATATATTGTGTAACTACAACCATATCGACTTTGTTATATTATTGCAACATGAATCCTTAATATCTCGCTCACCAAGCATAAGATTTTCAATCTTCACGAGATTCAAAGAGAATTTTCTAACGCACGATAGCATCGAACTAAGGTAACGTGCAAGGTCGAACACCCATTACCCACATATATAATAAACGCGTCACTTAATAGCAAGCACCCCCACCGATCAACTATATCTCATAGTCAAACAACTTGATTTTCAAAACATCCTTAAAAGTTTTTAAAAGTAAAATGTGAAGGGGCATCTCAATGACATTTCGAAGTCAAACAAAAGTCAATGATATTTCAAGGTCAACTTGACCTTCAAAACTTCAAGGTCAAATGGGAGTAAGGTCAACTGGACGGGCCCCACTTCAAGAACAAGTGACGTCACAGGGCAAGGGAACAGGGACGCAAAAGAAGTGATCCAGGTCAAGGTCAACTTGACTTTAAAAATTGCAAGGTCAAATAGGGGGTGGGAAGTGATCTCACATAACGAAAGGAGATGAACGTAAGAACGTAAGGGGTGAGCCAGAGTAGAAGTCATATCAAGGTCAACTTTTCCCTCAAGACTTCAAAATCAAATTAACCCAAGTTCAAGTGGGCGGGGGCCTACTTCAAGGTCAAGTGACTGCGAGGGGGCAGGAACATAGGAGGGGTACTGAGACCTAATAATATGCACCATTGCATTAAGCCGTGGTTGCCTTTTTTAGTCATTCTAATTACAGAGGCTAGAGTTTCCGTAAAGTTCTCCATGTATCAAAACGTGCATTTGCGCTTTATAGAGAGTTATTGTATATCTACAATAATTAGTATCTATTATTAACAGCTTCTTTCCAGATATAGCACGATCTTCTAGGGGTATATATATATATATATATATATATATATATATATAGGTTTGCAAGAGAAGAAAACGTCATGCATTTGATAAGTAGAGAGGCAAAATGCCCCTAAGATAAATCGCTTTACGTACACATATAATAGCAATGATTTTGTAGAGGAGGCTCATCCTAATGCATATTGCTTGCCTTGCGTTTAGCTATTGTCATCACAACGCTTTGTTAATCGCACGGCTAATAGTCATATCTATATGTATGCCGTCAACGTTATTTTGTGCATTAATTTCAAGTTAATCTATCGACAAGCTCCTTCCACTGTATTAAGACTCGGCGGAGGAGAAAACCATGCAGCTAAAACTTTGTTGCGATATAGCGGTTCTAATCATTCCATTTTGAAACCTCTGGAACTTAGTGTTTGCGTGTCAGAAACCTATAACTATAAAACACCTCCTTATGTGAGCATAACGACTTTGTAAAGAGTTATTTTTACGTTCGGGAATTTTGGGATACCTTCAAAGATTCTAGCTCTAATGCTTTTATGTGATGAAAGTGTACTTTCAACACGGATTTGAATGGTACGATTTTGAAGGTAGAAAGCGATAAGTGAAACAATACAGACAAATTTAATGTGACGAAAGGCCCGCTTCATGTCAAGAAACCACATGTCCGTGTTAATTCTTCCATTGAACCGACAGAAAATGTCCGAGGCCATTTTTGTTGCGAGCAGAATGGTGTTATGCCCCGGGCTGAATCCAAACTGCTCAACAGGAATCATCGACAGACGATTCACTGTGAATGGTCTAGAAAGTCTGCAAGGGCTTCCGTTTTGTCGTTGCCCCTTATATAATCCCTAGCAATATGATTAATAGTAGGAATTGTTTAATACCTTTTACATAGCGCCTCACTGAGTGTCCACAGCGAATTATCCTTTGTAGAAAGTATCTTAAGTTTATTTGTCTAACTCGAGCTGCTGCGAGGTTTTAATTTGGCCTGAAATATTTTTCAGTTCGTTAAGTCTGTTATGTTATCGAATTGAAGTTTTTGTGGCTATACGTAAAAGTTTGGTTTTTTGTTGCCTGAGCTACAAACTAAAACCGGAAGATGATCCCAATTCAGCTCACTGAGGGCCCTCAAGTCTGGTGTGTAGCTATCATATTATTTGTGGGAGAATGTGTAGGGACGTCAGAGTGTTGGAGTTGTAAGTTATCATGATTGTGGAGACAGGATAAGAGATAGAGATAAGCCTTTCGGTTTATTCCTGTGATCCACAATCTATTACGTGCGTTAAGGTCCCTTAGCAGGGACTTTTGAGGATGCGGAAGTAACAAACCGTGGAGGTCGAGAGAAGTTAAGCGTCTATCCAGACTCGGATCGGATCAAGGCAAGTTGTGTAACGTAGCGCTTTATTGGGTGTATCAGTTACGTCCAGACGTAGCTGAAAGCCCAGGCTTGTCTTACTTTGCTGGCACTTTTTCAACTTGCAAGTAAATGACAATTTAGTGCCTTTTTCGGCTTTGATGGGGCTGACGATGGCTTGACAATTTTTTTATTCAGAAAGTGGGTTAAAAAGATTCCGCAAAAATTCACATTTTGCTATTTTTAAATTTCATGTCACTCTCTTCTTACTACTCTAGTAAGTTTGTTTAAGTAATATTGTTACTAATCATAATCACTGATTAGATAGATATGCATAGCATACTAAGAATATTACAATTACTATCACCTGTTTAACGATATTGACAAAACCCATATATTGAATCATGAGATAACATGATAAGAATTAAAATCGTTTTGTAAATTAATATAAAAGCATCGCAAAAAAGCGAGCTACTTAACAAACTAACAAGATGTCACCACCACCACACGGTGAGTATATTAAATACATTTAAGTTGTTTAATAATTCTTATATTTATTAGTCGACATCTAAAGTAACGCTTTTCAATTTTTATTATGTTCAGTATTAAGTTACTCCAAATATAGTAGTATTCAAATTTTGTTTAACTTGATATACGAGGAATCAATTTTTTATTTAAAAATATACATATGATCACATCAAAAAATAATCGACAAATTTCCTTTACCTGGAAACTGCCTACCTATGAATCTTTCCTTTTATTAGGAATAGTGAAGTGTGACCCAATTTAGTTCAGGACATAGTCATTTAGTAACACATATATACTGTCTTTTCAAACCAGTTTCTGCCAATGCTCCACATGGTTTTTGGGCATAATTTAAAGTAAACCCAATAAGTAGTTTTTATACTGACAAATACCGCTATTTTGTTCCGTCGTGTTGAATTCTTACCAGTTTATCCCTATATCACATTTAATTTATCTGCAAAATTGTCATGTCATTATTGTTTTACGTTGATTTTTTTAAACATTTTATTTGTTGCCATTTTGATTCGCCATTTTGAATTCGTATAACAATTTTACCAATTTATCTCTACACCACTCTTAATGCTTTTCAGGCTAATTTTTTAAATATTTTATTAGACCGCCTTTTTGTGTTGCTACATTGGCTTTTTATCAAAATATTATATTATAATTTTGCGATTACAAACATTTTATCTTTATCAATTTATCTCTATACCACACTTCATTATTGCACAAAATTCCTGCTAAGTAGTTTTTCGGGCTGAATTTTTAAATATTTTATTAAGTCCCCATCTTGGATTGGAAATTGGATAAGTAGTTTCTTAGTAATATATTTTTTAACATTTCGCTAGGCCGTCATTTTCTTTCGCTATATTAGATTTTTACTAAAATGTTACCATCCCCATATGACCCTTGATTTGTGACAGGGGCATGCCGTAGGGTGATTTTTTTATGATTACAATAAGCCGCTTTTACATTTTCCATAATTTCTCAGTAGCTTTTGATTCAATTTTTTCTAGAGGAAAATATCCAACTTTTAATTTTCGAGAAAATAGGTATTTTATATATTTTAAAAATGAAATTTTATTTAAATTGTTAATCTTTTTTGCTTCCTTTTTACCAGTAGAATGATGTTTTTTTACAAGAAAGATCTGACAGTTCAAACCAGTATGGATTGGCTACATCTAAAGCTGATTTATGTCTCATAAAGTTAGCTGCAGCTGCTCAATTCCCCGCATACCAACAACTTTCTGGTTTTTGGGTCCGTTTATGAAAAGACACATTTTCCTTTAAGTAGATCGATTTTATTCCGCTTTTATCCCTCTCTTTTTGGAAAGATCTCCGAATAAGACTGATGTGCGCAAACAGATTAACAAACCGAGAGGATTCATTTAATCAATTCCCTTCTAAGTCGCATGATGACCTGACCTCTTATTGGAATATGTAGAAAATACACCAAATAAAATTTACCAAATAAGCCTATTGCCAGAAAATATATCTCTGAAGTGCTTTTAGATTGGCTTTGGCAACATGTTATTGTCTTTTACCTTATCAGACTACAGAATAGAAAGATCCATCAGTTTTAGGACCATAATATCAACCCAAAGGGATAATTGTGCTATTATCTGCATATATCTGATCTTCATACAGCTAAATCATAGGCACCAAGTAGTCCCCCAGCAGTGGCCATATCAAAAGTGACAAGACTTCTTTTGGGTCAAATTACTGATCACATCTTTCTGCAAAAGGGTTTATTTTTCTTTTTCCAAACATAGCTTATATTTAGTCACATATGAGGAGTTGTGTAATTCTGCGATTTTATCTGTTATTTTTATAGGGCATTAATAATTGCCTCGGAGGTGGATATTTAGGCCCAAAAGCATCCATTTGGTTGCCCATGTTTTGTCACCTCTAGGTCATTAGGCAACTCTAATTCTATTGCCATTAAGGCCAAGTTGCTTGGTATCACAACATTTTTACTTTTTATATCTCATTTAAAAAATATCATTCTCAAGTTCGGTATCAATATCATTATTATATGTCAACGTCCGGATGCCTTGTTTATTAAGATCTGGGTCAGTTAAATTTTTGGTGATAAGTCGGTTATTAGTTTATTTAGGGAACGGAAAAAATTGTAATATGTCAAATGATAGAGAAAATAGAAATCAAATTGTTACGTCTTATTTTAGCATACGATGTATTTCACATGTAAAAGATTACATATCACCTACAAAATAACACAATAAAAATTAAATTAAATTAAAAAATAAAGCAAGTTAAAAAATAATTTTTAACTTGTTCTCGGTTGCTGCCATGTTTTATTTAACTACGTTCGTTTTCGAGTGTAAAGAAAACTCTAAAGACTTAGGTATTTAAAAATGAATTATAGATGATATGTTTTTCCTTGTTCGTATTTTTTAAATGTTCTCCAGAAAAAATCTCTAATTTGTTTTATATACGATTTATTTCACTTAAAATGGAGTTGATCAGGAAGGCGGATAGACGGAACGGGCTCTGGTACTTGCGGTTAGAGGGCTCTAAGTACTTTAATATATAAAAAAAGAAAATACTTTTATATACATAAAAAAATATAAAAGAGAAAAAATGTCTTTCTTAATGAGTTCATTGTTTTTTTAAGTTTTCCAGTTTTTCAGAATTTCAAATATCTCTCATAACTGTCAAAAGGAAGTTTTTTTCATTCATTAAAATACTCTCCGCTAACCTCATTTGGTATATATTTACAGTATCCTGTCAAAGTCAACCACGCTGTTCACATGGTTTGGGTAGCATTTCTTTTACCTGTCCGCGGTAGTTCGTCTTTGATCAATTCTCCTTTGCTTTTTTCTCAGGCGTATCTGTTCAGAACCGGCTAGCACAATTGTTTAATTATTCCCAGGCAGGGTTCTGGGCCCGAAAATTAATTTAACTTATCTGATTTCTCTATACACTATACCCGGGGACCCATTTTAATAACATCACCTTGGTCTTTGCCAACTCACTTAGGGCATCTCTGCATTCCTAGACTAGAGCTGAGCTTACCCTGGGCTTACCAATGGCTCTAAGAGCCGCTTGACAGTCTGAGTGATTGCACCTTCCGCTCCCATTCTGACTTCGTCCTTAGTTAGAACCTGCAATATAGCATAAACCCCTCCTGAAAAAGCTTTGTGTGGTTTTCCAGCGTAAAGGCCTCTCCGACAATACGGCCAACCGGTATATTTCGGCCAAGTCAGCGGCCCAAAACAAGCCATCCACCAGACATCATTGAAAGTCAACTCAGTGGGGTATCCTATTTGCCTTCTATTGATTCTTTGTTTGAATTTTAATTTCAAAACGCTTTGTGAGCATGGCACGTGTATCTGAAAGAATCCCCCTTTCGACACTCCGGGCGCGTTATAATTGCGATTTTCATGTGACCTATTCCTGTTGGAATTTTATACCATATTCGCAGTCGTGACACCAGGTCATGATTTATCCATATCGGAAACTGTGGGAAGCCCAAGAGAATGATGAGTGTGGCGTCTGGTGTAGTGTTCATTGCTCCAGCAATCCTTGAGTAGGTCAGTCTTTGAAGTCCGGCCAGTTTTTGGGAATATGTAACCTTTTCCATTACCGCCCTCAGATCACGGATCCGTAGCCTCAGTCGGATGACTGCAGTATAAAGGACCTCTGGGGATAAACTCTACTTCCAATCCACCACTCGACGTCCGTAGCATATAATTAACTTAATCAGAAAAAAATATAAATATATAATTTTAATTTTATAAACCGCGAAAGTACCGTCATGGTTGTTATTTTATCGCTACAAGTACTACCCATATAAGTACTTACCACACTTTCGTTGCTTAATTTAAATAATCGTCTATGATTGGGCTAAAGTATCGATTGTCCCGTTTAGTCGGCCTTAATACATTTTGGATTCGTGTCATTTGATTATTGTCAAAAGAAAAGCAAAAATTGCTTATAAGATTATATTTTGTAAAATTTAATTAATGCTATAAAACTATACATCCTATATTTGCTTTATTAACAATTTCAAGCTAGAAAGATGATTAATATCCATAAACAGAATAGGTATCGCTAATCCATTATTTATCCTTTAATCGCACACTTTTTTTCTTTCTCACAGTATCTAATCGATACGAATCATACGTTATTATAAGCTCAAACCTTTAATTGATAATAATGACATGCTAACAAATAAATGAGTAATATAAAGCGATTGCACCATTTAAAAAGGGACAGTGATTAACATTTTGTAATTTTTGTTAATAATAATACAATGCAAAATGTGGAGACTAGCAGGTCTGTAAAAAAATAAATTAGATCTTTGTTCATTTAGTATAACTTAAAATTGTAAATTTTGCTAATATATATTGGCAGAAGAATAAAAACAGAAAAATGTATTTTTAATTAATATTTAATATAAAGAAATGTTTTATTCTTCTTCAGATGCACTGGTCGACTAAAACCGGCGTAGGGGCTTAGTGGTTTTAGAAAATTTTGACTGTTATAGGTTTAAGATGACATTTTTAACAATTGAACAAATAATTATTCTAAATGTCATAACTACAAAAGGACAGTAACATAAACGAAACATAACTGGCGATCTAATAATCTTAAGAACCATGGCGACTAGATCTGGTCTAGCTTTTAAACCTTTTTAGTGAATACGGGGCTCAATGTTTATAGATTTGTTTTCTTAACAGGGTACAGGGTGGCAGGTATATTAAAAAACGCATTAACTTTTCGACTTCTTCATATTCGAAAAAGAAAAAATGTCCTGACTAAAATAATATTGCTCTTTCGTTAAGATTAATGGAAAGTCAGTATTTTTATGCATCCGCAGAACTAAAACTGGAAATACGGTCAAGGCCTACTCCAGATCAGGCCATAAAAATAATCTGGCAACAGCATGGAGGGTTAATTACGTGGATCCACGGTGTATTTGGCCCGACAATGTTTTTACATCCCTGTTATGAGTTTACCTACTAGGTAATTTAACTCGTTACATACCTACGTAATATTAAATCTGCACTAGGTATACCCGGCATAGATTCATGACAAAAGAATAAAAATGCATGCGATCATGAAAAAAAAGTAGAATATGTAAAAAAATATTTCGCTGTTAGTGTTTTTGGGTAAAAGTTAGTTTAGATCTGATTCAGTTTTCGTTATGTTTTTGGATTTCAGAAAAAAATGTATGTTCTGAAGTATTACTAAATATGTGCTTTAGTCTAATTTTTGTCGGTCTTAATAACCTCATCAAAGCTTTAGCACACCCCCAAAATTCTATATTTACAAACCGCTTTTCATTTTCAGTTGTATTTATCTGGCAGTACATACGATATTGAATTTTTTTTATAACAATAATCAATTATTTTCAGCAATACAATTGTGCTCCATAGAAGTGCATTATAAATATCATTTGATAACCGATCATTCATTGTTATCAAGGTCATGCCATATTAATTCTGTGAAATGCTTTACCCTAGACTTCACCACAGCACGTTATATTTAGTTTTAAAAGAAATGTCCCATAAAACCTTTATCGCGAATACTTAAAGCAGTCTTTGTACCGATACTTAACACAATTTTTTTTGTACAAACACAAATATATCCAAAAAAAAAATATTTTATTCGTTGCTGCGTATAGGTAAACAATTGCGAGAACCGCCATTTTACATACTGATTCCAAAGACGTAAGCGCTGTGTCCAAATTTATTACTTCATGGACAGTTCTAGAGTCGGCCTTCTCTTTGAAGGACATCCTCATTTCTGATGGATCAGTTCAGAGTAAGGTGTAATTCGTCAACCTTCAGAGTCCGTTGTTTCAACCATACGTTGACATGTTTTGAATCTTTATATTTGGATCCTATTTTCTTTTTAATCGTCAATTTTTTTCTGTTATATTTCTTCCATATCGTTATGGTGTTCGTTGTTCTTTATTATTCAGATAATATCGTTTTGCTCGCATAAAGTGCATATCGACGAAACGAGCGAGCTAGATCGTGCAAAACGTGTTAGAAACGGATATGCGAGCAATCCAGGGCTCGGAAAAAATATAATTTTGTTGGTCCCACAAAGAAAATGTATCGTGCTTTACACAGCTACTTTCAGCAAGCATTCCATATTATTACATATTACCTGGCCTGTCGATCAAACGTGAAGTTTACAGTAGTGGACATCTAGAGATCAACTGATTTATTCTTAAACTGAAACAAAAAAAATCGGTTTAAAAATTTTCTTTATCGGAACTTCCTTCGTTATGAATATTTCCTTTTATTAAGAATAGTAAAAAGTGAGGCAATTCAATTATGCATATATTTAGTAACAAATTTTTCTTCTCAAATTTTTATTGGGCTCCGATTTGCTCCACCATATTGGATTCGTACCAATATTTTACCACTTTCTATGCCACACTTGGATATTTGGGGATTATTTAAAATAAATTGAATAAGTAGTTTTTACACTAGTTTTTTCAAGACCGCCATTTTATTCCGTCATGTTGAATTCGTACCAGTTTATCCCTATATTATATTAAATTTTTCAGTCAATTCAATAAGAAGATTTTTTGCATTGATTTTTTAAACAACTTATTTGGCTGCCATTTTGTTTCGCCATCTTGAACTAGAATTTTACCAACCATTTTAACTCTATTTTGAACTTAATTCTTGTACACAATTTGAAATTAAACTAATAAGTAGTTTTTCAGGCTGATTTTATTAGGCCGTTATTTTGTTTTGCTATCTTGGATTCGTACCAAAATTTTATCAGTTCATTTCTATGTAACACTTGATTTAATAATTAATTTTTAATAATAATTTTTACAGTTCACTAGGCCGCCATCTTGGATTTTTACCAAAACTTTATCAAACCAAAATTTGAAGTCAATCGGTTAACTGACAGACAGACCGACTGTTGAGAATTGAGAAAACCTACTTTTGACATCTGGGGAGGCTAAAACGTAAAGATATGTAAAACCTGGGAGGGTCATTTTTTCTCGACACAAAAATTTTTTTTGCCGCCGTTTTGTTCCGCCATCTTGAATTCGTTCGACAATTTTACCAGTTCATCTCTATACTACAATTAATTGTTCCACACAATTTGGAATCAATCTATTAAGTAGTTTTTACAGGCTGAATTTTAAAATATTTTATTAAGCCGCCCTCTTGGATTCGTATCAAAATTTTACCAGTTGAATCCCACGAAATATTTGATATTTATACTTTCAAGTGAACTGGATAAATTGTTTTTTAGCAATATTTTAGAATCTAGTGACTTTGAAACTAAAATATCTGATAAAATCTCGGAGGGTGATTTTATCATGATTACAATACATTTCTTTTACGAGGGAAGTAAAAAAGAACGAAGCTTGTGTTTTGCTCCTAGAATTAATTGTCTATCATGTATAAATATAAGAAAGCTTCTGGATGCTCTGGATATCTGGAAGCAGAAGCACAAGCGAGCCTTAATTGATACGAACAAATGTTCGAGAATACCAGCGGTAATTGTTCTTCCTCGCATTCGCAACTATATGGTAATAATTCCAAATTTTCTAGAAGAAAACACAAAGCCTATCTTTTCTGAGCAAATAATATATTGTGTTAAAAAAGCTTCTGTATAGTTAGGTGTGTTAGAAAGTTTCTTGAGTAAGCATTTATTAAAGTATATATATTTATTTTAATATTTATTTAAATTCTTTTGTTAGCATAGAGTTATAATTTTGTGATTTTTAAAATATGAATTACCTATAAAATATTATTAGCATTAGTTAATTTTGCAGTTTTTACGACATTATTAATATAACACATTTCGACAGGTAACATTACTAAGAACAGATCTATATACCTACTTTTACCAACGGTTGGTAGAGGTTTTTTGCTCTCCTGAAAACCACATTTTTTTTTCAAGGAATTCTGTTTTTATAAGAACCTGTATAAAATACACTTCTTGTATAATATATGAAACAGTGACAGGGCCTACATTAGTTTCTGTAACTGCTTATCTTAATATGTATGTTTTCAGGTCCTCCTCATCATCATCACGGCCCTCCACCTCCTCACTTCGGGCCTCCACATCATGGACCACCACACCATGGACCTCCACACCATGGACCACCACACCATCATCATGGCCCTCCTCCTCCACCACCACACCACCATCACGGCCCTCCACACCATCATCCACCTCCACCACCCCATGGATGGCCCCCATGTGGACATAGAGATAGATTTTTTGGATGTGCACATTGCACTGGATGGCGATGGTAGCGGTAAATAAGGATTGAATGAACTGGGCGATTAAAGTGCGATTGTGATAGAGTTAAGTTTTAGAGTTAGAAGCAAATTTTTGTATTATTACGTAAAATATATCTATCCCCATTTTGTGTCCCATACATTGTTTTATTTACGTAATTGGTACCATATTCAATTTTTTTTGCTCATGGGCAGACCTCAAAGGCTGAAAGCGGTACTAAACGCCGTGGTTACCGCACGTGAAGAGAGCAGAAGTTTGTTGAGGCGAGATTTGAAAATATGTAAATTAGGAAGAAAGCGAAAAATATTTTCTGATATCTGTTTTTTAGTGGGGATATCCCAGAGGGAACAAAGGGGGCAGTCCCTTTTTTTTTATAAATGGACGCTCAACGGAACTCATGAGAGTAGAGTCCGTAGTGCTGGAGAGAGATCGCCCACAGTTCGACTATCTTCAAGTCAATCAAGCTTCCTATTAACGTTTTAATTATCAATCAGGGGTCTAGCTTCATATTAGACAGACAAGAATGTTACGGATTGAGGAAAAAGCTCCTCCTTTCATAAATATTTTGTTTCTTTTATTTTCATCCCACATTATTTGTTCTTTTTCTTTTCATACCACAAAAATTAGTATTTGTCTTATCTGCTGCTAACCAATAATCTTTTTACCGATTTTATATTTCTCTAACGACTCAAAATATAATTTTGTAATTGGTGAGATGTTTTACAAGGTAGTTTACGTAATCATTAAGTGCTCCTGCATATTTTATGTCAGTAAAATGTAACTATTTTGAAAAAATACGTTGTTTACATTAAGTATTTTTCAGATTTACCATTAACGTGTGGTACGTTGCTGAGTTAGAATATTCCAAATGTTAATTTACCTATACGTACGTTTATAATGATTTTAGATTGGATTGTTTTCATTAGACGCGTACTTATTTTTTTTAATTCGCTTTCTTGAGACGGTGGATGTTTTTAAATGGAAAGAACTGAACCTTAATTATATTTTGTGACAATATAATAATATGACCTATAAGTATTTCAAGAATGAGCAAGCCGAAGTATATTGTAAATTCTTACTGCTTCACAAAGTGTGAATATTTTTATTTACAAAAAGATGATTCGCGAGTTCTGAAATTTTGGAAATATATTGAGCATTGACAGACCTCTAAAATAATATAAAATCCGGCCCCTATTCTCATTTGAAATGTTTCTCGCGGTTCCAGGTTATAATATTATTCGTGGCCCTTAAATCATACCATTTTAGAAAAAAAAAACAAATTCAAATTCGATCTTTTGCAATTTTTATATATTTTGATCCAAAGATCGACTGGCTTAACAAAAAAAACTGAGTGCGTTTTATTTATTATCATATTATATTCAAATATTTTGTTTTTTCATTATAGGTTTATCATTATATTCTATCTTTTATTAAAATACGTATTCTATTTACGAAGCTGGCAACTGACTTATTACAATAGAAGTTAGATATTTCTATATAATTACTGTAATTGCAGTTCACGGCCAAATATCGATTAAAGTTCTATTTGATGCTGTTTTGCGAAAAATGAAAATTTGATTGATATGTTTGATTTTAGTATTAGTTTCGAGGATCAAATTGAATGAAAAAATATTGCGTATTTCTTTAATGCAGCCCGTAGGTACAAAAATTCCCGGAGTCAGTACTGTAATGAGTTGTTTCCCAGTTTCTCAAGCGTAAAATATTTTGCTCTTAAAAAAAGTTTGTTAATCAATACACGTTAGCCCCTAATTCAAAATGAATACATCCTAAGATACTTATTCCCGATGACGAATGACGACTACTCTCATTCCTATTAAAGGCAGTAGCTCAATATAATAAAATATATTTTATACGTACGTACTGAAATAGGCATCAACAAATCAAAATATAATAAAAAAATTACAGGAAATTCAGAATTTGATGATATTGAAGGGTATTGCGTGGGCATTATTGGGAATTGCGAGGCATTTCGGAGTTTTGTGGGCAATTATTGTGTGTGGTGTATTGTAAGGCAATTAACGGGAATTAATTCGTTTAGTGTACACAATTTAAGCAGCGGTTTACCCCTCGTAAGCGCCTTTTTCGACATGTATGTTTTAATAAATATTACGACAACGCTGTTGTTTCACATCGGTATAACTTATAAGGTTTTTAAACTACCTTTAGAAATTAATAAAGTCTATCGAATTAACTACAGTCATTTGTGCGGGGCTATTTATTAAATGCAATAAATTCAATATATCAGTTTCTGTACATTATCAAAAACAAAACTTAATGAAAAATGTTTTAAGCAAATATTCTTGGATTTCTCGTTCAAAATATTTAATTAATATGTAAGCGAGTAAATTATGGTCCTTGGAATAGCTTCACGAGTTAACAATAATATATCTAAGTAGAAAACACAAGTTTCTAATGTTTGGAAACCGCTAATTCCATGAAAAAAAGGTCTAAAGGTTCCGGTGTTGAATGAATTCCTTCAATCAACTGTTCCGGTAGTAGTCACGATAGACTCTACAAAAGGATACTTTATTATCGCAGGAAAATTGTTACAATTTTATGGACAAAGCGAAATTTACCTAAAAAAACAATGAAAAAACGAAATATTAATCGAAAAAAAAAATTATATTTTTCGATAGGTCAATGCAAATACATAAATTGTAAATACAACATTCGTTATATTCGCAACATTGCCGTAAAGCGGTTGGTGAATCCAGGTGACCTAACAAAAGTAAATACTACATATGCGAGGTGAATAATTTCGATGACATTGAAATTAAAATTACGCGACCTTAAACTCTATTTTGTTATCGCTATACAAGCAAAATAAGCAAAGTTAAACAAAAAGTGTAATGAACTAATATAGTAATTAAAGTGTATTAGAAAAAAAAAAGAAAATGTATAATTTTAATCCAACATGTAACGAAAATAATTTATGTTAATGGACTATCAGACAGTTCATTCCTCATAAAATATTTTCAAATGCTATGCAGCAACATGACACCCAAAAAGATTTAAGTAAACAAGCTAATAAAACATTTTAATGAGACTTATTCATTATAAAAATTATTAACGCAGCAAAAAGGTCTATCAATGAGGTACGCTTTGGTTTTTTTTTCGAAAGAGTGCAAACATAGGGATTGTTTTTAAAGGTTCTGGAAGATGATTGTAAAGTTTTTGGGGTTGTAAATAATTGTTTTTTTTTATTAATTCTGCGTAAGGAATGGGAAGGTATTTGTCATGCTTAGAGTTTCTGGTAGAATATATGTATTGTGGCCTTTTCGGGAAGGTGCTTATATGTTTTATCAAAACAGACGGATTCTAAAATAAATAATGCAGGAAATGTTAATATTTCATGTTTTTTGAAATAATATTGGCAGTGCGCTCTATTATTTAGACCAAACAAATAGCGGATTGCTCTCTTTTGAAGCCTAAAAATACTAAGAAATTGCTCGGTGGTACAGCAGCCCCAGAAGGCCATAGCGGAGGTGGGATTCGAATAGAGAGAAATAAGTCAGTCTGGCAGAAGACACGTCTAGTTCTTTTGAAACTGATCGAATGGCAAAGCAGGCGGTAGAAAGTTTTTTAGTTAAGGTGTCAATATGCTGAGACTATTTTAGGTTGTTATTTATATTTAAACCCATAAATTTATCCGACTCAACGTATTTAATATTGCTGTTAAGTAGCTGAAGTGGTTGTAAAGTCCTCTTATAAGATAAGGCCATCGTTTTACCCACATTGAAGCAAAGCAGATTGGAATCGGACCAAGCCTTAATCATAACAAAGTCGTTGGAAATATAGAATGTAAAGTGTCGTCAAAAGAGAGAGATTTTTCTGTTCATTTTTAGGTTGGTGATATCATTAATGTATAACGAAAAAAGAGTAGGTCCCAAGACCGAACCCTTGAGGGGTAATCAATTTACAATCAGAATCAGAACCATTTACCCTTACAAATTGTTGCCTCTTCTCGAGATAAGATATAAACCAATTTAAAGAAATACGATGGATTCCACAAAAATTCAGCTTGCTTATCAAAATTTGATGGCTAACACAATCAAAAGCTGAGGCGGTGGGGTGGTTATTATTGAGGGATAAGTAGACGTGGCTAAGCAACGAGAACATGGCGAGACTGGTGCACTTGTTGGGTAAAAATCCAAACTGAATGATTTCTGATAGCACTGGTAGTAGAGCAATTGGGCGATAATTGCAAGAGTTAGTTTTTTCACACCCTTTGTGAAGAGGAATAATTATAGCTGTTTTAAGGCATTCAGGAAATATACGATTTATAAGGGATTCATTTATTAGTGTTGTAAGGGCCTCTATGACTGGGAGCGGCAGGTTCAGGAATATTTTAATTGATAGGCTATCAGTGCTACACGAAGATTTGCTTGTTATGTGTTATTCATTTCTTTCAATAGTTCCATGCTACTACAGCGGCTTAAGAAAAGGCTATCAGCGACATTTTTTGATGTTGGTAGAAACGAAAGAGGGTTCAAACTTCGTGAGATACCAGAGATAACATTTTTGCTTACATAAATAAAATAATCATTTAGGTCATTTGGCCTTGGCAATATCTGAGTCACAGGGTTTGATTTATTTCTGAGGTTTCTCATCTATAGGAATGCTTTCAGATGCCAAAAACAGCCTGGTGCTGGTATTTGTAAATCCTTCAAAGTAAACTGAGGTAGGTTGATCATATAGAAAAGCGAGATATAACTTGAAGGCCTTTAAAATGGCAGGCTCTTGACATGAAAAAACAGTTATCAGAACTTTTTTCGGCCAACGTAAGCTTCACTGTTGGGGGAGTCATTGGATCAAAAGCGGGTTCTTGGATACGATGAGCCTTCTTGGAAAGACTGTAACAGTTGTCGCTCAAAAAGGCATTTGATTTGCATGCCTCTTCTTTGTCTGAAGTTGTTATAATGCCCTAACTGGAGAGGAGACATCCAGTGAGTTGCCGGAGCTCGAGTTAGTGTGCAGTTTCGTCGTTGTGGTGGGATGAGGGTTAGAGTGAGAGTTAAATTTTTTAGAAGGATCGGATTCAGCTGACCATTTTATTACAACGCCATGGGGCCATATGTTGCTGCCAATTTTAAAATCAATATTTGAATTATGACTGATTAGGTGGTAGCAGCGAATAAACTCTGTAGTGCCCAACTTTTCCTTCACGTAGTGAACTGCGTTGTTAGGTGTAAAGCTTGTAGGAAGATTTTTTACTATTACATAGTGCCACTATTGCGTATTATTATAGGCTAGCGTGTTAGAGCCTTCAATAATAATGGGAATATCCGCTGGAGTAGACTTATTTTGTGTAGAGGCGGCGAAGCAGGTAGTTTCCATAGATATGCTGGTAAGGTATGTCTTTCTGAGAGGCTTACACTTATTTTGGTTTTCAAATTTGCAGTATAACTCTTTTACCAAGTCTGTTACACTAGTTAGATTACTCTTTATGTTATCAATACCCGCTTTTACTTCAACAGAAGAGGAGTCCTGTACTTGGATTTTTATCGCTTCTTCGGCATTGTTGAAGAGGATTTCAGAAATATTGAAAATATTCTGTTCCATATCCCTTAGAAACTTTAACAGCATATCCGGCTTGTAAGTGGAAAACTCTTCTGACGGTTTATGGATATCGTCAATCTTTTACTCCCAGAGATCCCACCTGGATTCACTTTTTAGCAAAATGTCACACATTTCAGAAATTGTCGGTACACTACTTGACAATTGGGCTACACGGTTGGCGATTTTATCGTAGAGATGTTTCAAATCGGGGAAGTCATACAGGGCACAAAAAATCGGAGGAGGGTTGATTTTTGTAACAAGGAGTTTTATAGAAGCTTTATCAAGGCCCGTGCAGTTCATGCAAAAAAATCGTTTACAAGCGCCACTACAACGAAGTTTATTATATGTCTTTTTCACAGAATTCTTTACGGCAATCTTCACACTTGTATTCAGTCATTGTAAAAATGAAGAAGAAAGAAAAATCGTGGTATGATTCGTGAAAACACAAAGCGAAAACGAAACAGAATTTAAAATAAACACACGTACTACGTAGCCGCTAGACTGTTAGGTGGCCGGGATACTATAGGGATTATTCAGTATTCTCTCGATTGCTGTCGTCGGTATTTTAGACCGAGTCAAAGCAGAGAATAAGCATATTGGTGAATAACCACATGTGTGAATGTACATGTAGTGATAACTTAAATCGATTTGTTAATCTAGAAGGAAGGTAGGTTCCTTCTAGCTCCAAGTATAGAGAAATTTTTAAAAAATTGTAGATATTTGGTTCATTCCAACACACACATGCATATGTACCGTTTTAAAACAGTCTTGAGCTGACCATTTTATTACAACGCTATGGGGCCATATATTGCTGCCAATTTTAAAATCAATATTTGAATTATGACTGATTAGGTGGTAGCAGCGAATAAACTCTGTAGTGCCCAACTTTTCCTTCACGTAGTGAACTATGTTGTTAGGTTTAAAGCTTGTAGGAACATTTTTTACGATTACATAGTGCCACCATTGCGTATTATTATAGGCTAGCGTGTTAGAGCCTTCAATAATAATGGGAATATCCGCTGGAGTAGACTTATTTTGTGTAGAGGCGGCGAAGCAGATAGTTTCCATAGATATGCTGGTAGGGTATGTCTTTCTGAGAGGCTTACACTTAATTTGGTTTTGAAATTTGCAGTATAACTCCTTTACCAAGTCTGTTACACTAGTTAGATTACTCTTTATGTTATCAATACCCGCTTTTACTTTAACAGAAGAGGAGTCTTGTACACTGAGAAAAATGAGATGGTTAACACAACATTTGTGCGAGTGTCATTTTTAAATATGTTATTTTAACAAAAAGAAAATTAACTTAATAGCTTTTCGCCTATTGAAGCAAAATCCATTTTTTTTTAAACTGTATTGGTTCATTTAACACTCAAAATATTGCCTTAGCATATACTCAGACATTGATTTAACGGTTTCTTTTTAGTTTATTTTAAATACCAAAAATTAATTGATCTAAACTTTAATAATATTATATTAATCTTTTGTATTTATCAAAATAATAGTTCTTTTGGTTTACATGAAAGAATCAATTTGCGCTAGTAAATCAATTTTAAGTGTTAAGTTAGCCACTTATGAATTAAATGAAGTAGTTGGGTGGTTATTTCAACATTTTAAAATGTTAATTTTAAGTGCGCAGAAAGGCCGCGAGAGCGCTAGAAGCGGCGCTACCGCCATCATCTTCGTACCACGGACCACCTCATATTGCATTGTTAGTTGTTTATGAGTCGTGCAGCGTGCTAATTAGTTTTTTAGAGAAGTCGTAAAAACCAATAAAAATTGGGGTAAGTACCGAATATGTATTCATAATCTTATAAAATGTTATGTAAAACGAAAGTGAAGGAAATCGAAGCCAAATAAATTGTGTTTTCATATCCAGGAACTTTAGATTTGTCATAAACAATTTCTTACGAGTGTGGCGTCATTTTCGCTATATCCCTATATTTTATTTTCGAGCGTTTCGACAAAGTTTTTATACTTGATGATAATTTATTTGGTTTATTGTGCCGCGGCAAACAATTGAAAAGTTTTAAGAACTGGTTATTAAGGGGATATACATAAGTTTTTTTTTTCTAGTTCGCAATACGCTCATAATATGAATCGCCGATTCGTGGATATGGATCCATCCCTTGTAACTTTTTCGGGTCAGTGGCGGGACGGGAATTAATTTTATAACTTAATTCATCGCGTCGCTCGTTCGGCGCACGACAAGTTAAAGCATGTCTAGGCAAAGCGTAGGCGATTGACACGATGTACATACCACAGTATGCTATTCCCGTCGATCATTTTGAACCACCGACGCACATATCTTTAATTGGGTACAAGCGCCTTGAGCCGCGATTGAGTGTCATACTTTCAGTCAACTTATTTGTTCAGTTGTTTTTGCATAAGTCTTTTTGATATTTTGAAATAGTTTTAGTTAGCTCTTGAAAAATACGAAATTAAAAATGACTGTTTCTGATGGTCTAGTTATTTAAATTGTACGCGCCAAACGAAAGGGATGGATTATCGTTTTGCGTTAAAGACTTGGCAAAACGTGTGTTTGTCGACAAAAAAATAAAATAAATATAAAAGATATTTACATAAATTTGTTGCGAAAATGTGCACGACAAAAAAAATCCAAATCCAGAAAATTGCTTCAATGCTTATAATGTGGTTTATAAGTGTATTATATACAGGGCGTTTCATGAAGTTCTACCAGCACTAATGGAGCATGTTCTCTAGCTCATTTTAGTATAAAAGTTTATATAAACATAGATGAAATGCTTCGATTCGCATATACAAGGTGTTAAATAATTATATCTTTTTTAGTTTTTGGCACACACCATACTGGGGCCAATGTACACAAAACAGGCATCATAGTTTTTAAAAAGATCTACACAATGGTATTTTTTTCGGGGTTATGAACCTTTTAATCCACTCAAACTTTTTACTAAGAGCCATGACCTCGAAAAAATAACACACTGTAGATTTGTTTTAACTATTATAGCAGTTTTATAGACACTGATCCCAGTACAATACGTACAAAATTTGAATGAGTAATCTATAGAAGTAGGTAAAAAAAAAGCAAAGGTAAAAAAAATAACAAAATAAAAGGATTTTAACCTCCTGTATTTTCAAAAACAAGCCAACTTTGTTCATATGAACTTTTTTACTAGATATGATCTAAACAACATACTACATTAGTGCTAACAGAACTTCATGACATACCCTGTATTTCCCTGTAGCCCTAGGACACAAACGTATTAAAAATTACCGTATCGTGATTTGTAGAAATATTACTATAGATAAAACTGGAAAATAAAATATATGGATATGGAAAGATGTATTGTATGTAAGGTGTTTAGATAGTTCTTTGTCGAGGACCGGTAGGCGAAAATGTTTCAATTGACTTTGAAAATACTATACCGACTTTATTTTAGTTCCTTCTATATCATTTATGACAAGACCTTTCAGGACACCCTGTAAGTTGAAATGAAAGGTTTGCGTCAATAAAAACCGCTCTGACTAGTTTGTGATTTCTGTATATACCATGCTGTGAAGCTCTTAATTCCTTATGCAGCGGTTTCTTGTTTAATCTGGATTTTGTTTATTTCTTTGCTTTCTATGAAATGCTTTTCAAAAACTTAATAATTAACAAAATATAATATATCGAAAATAAAAGTAAACATAAATCTTCTTCCCAAAATTTAGTCACGCCAATTACTGCTCTATCAAAAAATAGAATATTTTTAATATCATATATCATTTTAGCATTGAAAATCATGGTCAAACTTCTACAAGACTGGGGCTTTTCAGAGCTGATCCCTGTTTTCCAAGGTTCCTTAATTATCTTTTATAACTAAAAATAATCCTTATAGAAAATTGGCTAGTATGTTATCATTTTTAGTCATAGATAACATATCTATATTTAAATTTTATTTTTAGAGCAGGAAATTGACTTAGAGGCTTTATTAGAAATACCATCAGATGGTAAAATACTTGAGAATATACTTCCCAAAATTGGGCCCAGGATAAAATTTATGTCCAAATTAAGAGATTATAAAGTGATAATGAAATCGGACGTGATACTAGTTGAAGATCTTGACGAAATCAATGTAAGTTAACAATAAGTACAATTTGTACAGGATGTCTTTTGTGTGTTTTACGTTTTTTTTGCTTATGAGTAAAGTTACAAAGATGCAGTAGCGCCCTTAATGTTTAAGATACCGGGCGAAATGAAAAACGTTAAATTTTTGGACCCCCTCCTCGTATCTCACTTATTATTTAACGTGTCGAAAAAGTAAAAACTGGTTCTTATTCACGTAGAATGGCAATATAGTGGCGTGCTTAGATTTCTGTTCTGGGCAGCAAATCCAGTGATTTATTGCATTTACCCCTAAAAATTAATATGTCTGAAAATTTCCATAAGTCCTTAATGGGGAAACCTGGACCCATATCTATTAAACTTTTTGTGAATTTTTAACAAGAAGTGTGTTACATCATTGCCTTTGGAAGAGTAAGAGTTGGCTTTGGCATAAAAAATATAGATAACCCATTAAAAAATATATATTTGTACATACAGTGACCGGCAAAGAGTTTGCAATAAATGGGATTCTTTTTTGTTATTGATTAGCAATCTTAGAAAATAAGAGGGCTCGGAGAAATCTGTGTATGCCATCTTTAGTTTCACAAAAAAATAGCACATTATTGCGAAAACCGCATTTTGTTTTTCTATTCATAAGCGAGAAACCCTGCGCAAAATAGTGTTTTTCTTAATTATTATTAACTATAGTGTGTGCTACATATAGATGGTGCAATTATATGTACTTGTAAAAAACAACATTTGATGACTGATTTGTGGCCTCTATATGGCAAATAATTATAAAGTAAAAATTAAAATATAAAAAATTAAATACAATATGTTTTCATAAATTGACTGGAAATATTTTTTAGAAAGAAACTACGCCAAATGCTCTACTTTTGACTTCTCCCTCGACATCAGATTCAAATATGTCAGAAATTTCACAGGATGATGACATCAGTTTTGATGATCAGACAATTAAAATTGCCTTTGAAAGGGCAAGTAAACGGCAGTTGGCTTTTTGTGGCGAAACGCAATTTAAAAAAACATGCCGAAATGTGTATAATTTAAACATAAAAGAGTTTCTGGAGCAAAGCGTTCCAGGAAAATATATTATTCAGGTATACAATAAAGAAAAACGCTTATTCAGAAAAACAAGGAACCAGCTTACCTCCATATTAATAAGTGGACTGATCAGTACATTGGTAAGAAAAAAAATTCTTAAATTTTACAGCTAATCTTTGGTAGGGTTTTAAATTGTTTATTCGCCATTTTGCTTTAGAATGACAAATTAAGGTATACTCGACTATTGATAGTATCTCATGATTTCGTAGTTTTTGGACATAATGTATTAAATGATCCAATTTATTTTTGTAAAACGTATTTTTTCGAGAAAAAAAAGTTTTATTAAGAATTATATAATATATATACATATGCATTTAAATAACTAGATATTTTTTTGTAGGGCACAAAAATTGATTCCGACGAATTTTGAAATTCTTGCCGAAAAAATTTGTGACACTTTTCCTACAGAGAGCAGGTCTACTTATTACATACCTCGTGTTCCAGGGAGCAAAAAAAATAAGCCGATCAATGCCAAAGGGAAATTGATTGACAAATATCGGAATTTGTGCAGGTCCTATAACCTTACAAATAATAGTATTATTTTGAAAAATTGTGACGAAACCACTGATGAATATACAGAAAATTTTAACGGTAAGCTTAATAATTCTATAACAACATACAGATTACAGGTCATATTTTAACCTTAGGAATGTGTGCTAGTATTTTGTGTAAACCTATTATGGGAAGCCTATATGTTTCAAAATTATCTATTTGTTCAAATATTGCAGTGGTTTTATGTAACATTTATTTAGTTACATGTAATTTTTTTAGACGAGTTGAATGATCAAAAGTTGTGGTTAAGCAAATTCCAGGAGCCATGGGATTTGGTACTAAAAAAGTGGAAAAGTACATTTCCCTTAAGAAAATCTGATAAAAGTGCCACTGTTGATGAGTTTATAAGCAGCTGGCCAATTTTAAAACATAAGGAAGCATATCCTCTGGTACGTATTCTTTACTTAAAGGTAATTTTATTTTATAGTATTTTTAAAACTAGGTATAATTAGGCAAAAATATATGCCAATAAAAAATAAATAAATTGATTTGATTTTGATGCATTAATATCGCATTAGAGATATCGGAATGTATATTATATAGGTTAAATTGTTGATGAAGTTAATGTTTTGCGTAAAAAGAATCTCTTCAGTCACTTGTTATAATAACTACGATACTATTACACAATTGATATCAATGAAAACTTTTCCTATTACAGGCAGTAAGTATAGTTCAATGTTTTTTAGGTCGATAACGACTTCAAAAATTTGTTTCCAAACTGTCAAGTGTGTCTCCATCATCAGACTGATTTATGGGAAGATTTTTTTGAGAAATTTAAAAAAGCATTAACTGCTGACACCACTACAGTAGAGTTTTTGGGCCAAATATCAACTGATATAAACCAAGGTAGGTACCTACATATTTGAAGCAAATAGTATTTGACTATATTATATATATATAGCGGGTACTCAATTTATAGTTATGGTTACAAGTTACAGTTAACATATGAAGGAAAATATTTGTATTATTGATTTTGGCAAAAAATGATTTTTAACATAAAAAAGTTTTGCTTGCAAAAAAAACATGAGTTGCGCTTATACGGAGCAGTTTTTTTATTCGAGATTACGAAAGCATTAGTTTTTGATTAAGAATAAACTACTTCTAATTTTTATGTTCAAGGAAAATGCCATTTAAAAAGTGTAAATAGCATTTTTCTTAAAAGAAGGAAAGATGTTTACGTTAAATTGTATGTATGTTATGTGGTTATAATATGTTGTTATGTGGTTATAATTGTTAGATTATAATGTTATCATGCAATTTAGAAGTTTTCCCTAATATGTTAAATAAAACTGTTCATACGCTTTATATTATGTCTTGACTTTTTACTAACATACAATATTTGAAATGCAGATTCTAAAAACGCCATTCAGATAGCTGCTTTACCTATGCTCTTTCCCCCAAAAGGTCGAATTAGGTTGAATCAAAAAACTCATTGGAAGCCAAGTATACTTGAATCCCAAGAAAGTTTCATACAGTTGGTACCGGTAAGTTTTATTAAATTATGTTTTATGATGACTAAAAATTTCTGCCAGTATATGCATGCAGGGTGTAACCAAAGTCTAGTATAAAAATGCAACGCTCGAAATATCTTAGCCAAATTTCAGAAAACGTTATATACTTATTTGTCCCTTAGGTGGTGAACTTAGCATCGTTATCAAGTTTACCGCTTATCTGTAATGGATACTTATGCATTTTTTCAAATGAAGCACTTTATATTTCATCGTTTTCTAATTTTGTTTAAAATTCTTAGTATTTTTCATTAAGAGCATATTTTTCTAAGCAGTTTTTCAGAAATTCATGGTCAAAAATCGAATTTTTAATGTATTATTTTTTAAAATAACTGCAAAACTACTAAATTTTAAATAATGCTGAATTCCAAAATCTAATGATGTAAAAGGGTGATATAGGGTAAACTTAATAACAATGCGGAATACAGCATTGATTCGGGTATAATTTCATACTTACGTGTACAAAATTTTGTAAAATTAGGTTTTATCATTTTTGTGTTTTAGGTTTTTGTTACACACTATGTATAAATTTTATTACTTGTTTAAAGACATATCATTCAATATCCTTGATTTTTTTTAAAGTTGGCAAATTAGCATGTTTAAAAATGTATTCGATTGGATGAAAAACTTAAAACAGTGTTGAAAATTCCATATTTATACCAAAAAAAGAAGAGCATTTTTATTCCAGTATTTATAAATTAAAATAAAAGTAAAAGTAATTTATATTTAAGTAAAATATGTTTTTAGACTTGTGGTAATATACAAGAATATATCGAAAGAAGAAGGACTAAGCTAGAGGAATACAAACTGACCAGTCAGCCTTATATAGTTGTAGTGGGTCTTTCATTTAGTGATGTCACTGATTCGTATTTAGTGATAGACAATAACTTTTATCGCACCCTTTCTGTGCTTCATGCTTTGGATTTTACATTTAAATCTTTTCATGCGATGAATGCCAATTATCCAGCAGAATCAGAACACGTTTGGCTGATCTTAGAGAAAAGCCTTTTTAAAATTTGAGTCATCCAAGGTAAATATTCCGGCAGTACTAACCGTGGTTCAAGATATTGAACAAATTGTTTAGGTTTGGTATATATTTAAGCTTTGGTCTGTTTATTTTTTAACGTACATAACTTACTCCATTACTCCTTAAGAAAACGACTTCTCCTTTAATAATGCTGCTTTGTCCAATTTGTGAATATAAGGCTAATACGCTGCCTATTTTTGTGAAACATATTAAAGTAACTCATCATTATGTCAGGCAGTTCCCATGTAAGCAGGAAAGTTGCACCAGAACCTTTCAAAACGTTTATATTTTTAAAAGTCACCTTTTAATAAAACGCAAAAAAGATATTGAATCAAATATTTCTAATTCTGAATTAACAATAAAACATGTTGAATGCAATATATTTCAGACCCCTCCATCAGAAGACGATGATCTTTTTTCCAACGATACATATGCCATTGAAGATTTAAATAAAAAATTTAAAGACAGTATATCACAAAATGTTATGTTATTCGTTTCAAAAATGTATACAGTTATTCACTTCCACGAAACATAGTTCAAAATATTGTTGAAGATATGTCGGAATTATTGACCAGCCCTCTAGAAATTTTACAAAATAAATTGAATTCTTGTGAAAATAAAGACAGTGTAGTACTTGAAATGTGTGACTTATTAAAACATATGTTTAAAGATTATGGTTCTGAATACTTTCGAATAAAACAGCTCAAAACCACAAGGCATTAATTGAACCAACATCAGTCGTTATAGGTCAAACCATAAACGACATAAAAGTAAAGTCCCGACGGGTAGCAGAAATAACGAATAGTAGTTATCAATACATTCCCTTAGCAAAGACACTAAAGCATTTTTTAGAACTACCCTTCGTATATGAGACCCTTCTTTCATATAGCAACAACGAGAATAATGAAAAAATAATTTCAGATTTGACACAGGCCAATTTATGGAGAAGAATAAAGTTGCAATTTGAAAATAAAATAGTTTTTCCGCTATTACTTTATAGCGATGATTTTGAAATTGGCAACCCATTAGGCAGTCACGCTGGGGTTTATAAAGTATGTGGTATTTATTTTCCATTGGCGTGCTTGCCTCAAGAATACGCTTCTCAACTAGATAATATTTTTTTGAGTCAGTTATGTTTTTCCCAAGACATAAAATATTTTGGTAATGACAAAATGTTCCAATATCTTTTAAAAGATTTGAAATTATTAGAAACTGAGGGTTTGGTGATTGAAACTATAGCAGGTAAGAAAACAGTTTATTTTAGTTTAATTTTAATATTGGGTGATAACTTGGGTATACATTCCATGCTCGGTTTGACACAAAGTTTTAGTGCAAATTATTTTTGCCGTTTTTGTCGATGCAGCAAGGAGGAAGCTGCTTTATGTACTATTGAAAAAGAAGATTCGTTGCGTACAATTGAATCGTATAAGAATGACCTGCGTGCCCAAAGCCGTGGAATTAAGGAACAATGTATTTGGCATCAATTACCGAATTTCCATATAACACGCAATTTGTCAGTGGATATAATGCATGACATTTTTGAGGGCATTTGTAGATATGAGTTAGGAAACATCTTATACCATTTTATATATATTGATAATTTTTTTTCCCTTGACACATTAAATAATCGCTTAAAATTCTACAATTTTCTTGACAAAAATAGACCACCCGCAATCCCTAAATCGCAAGTGCTTCAAAAACATATTTTATATTCCGCTTCAGAAATGACTGCATTTGTAAAAAATTTATGTTTTTTAATCGGCGATTTGATCCCTCCTAATAATCGAATATGGGATTTATACTTATGTTTAATACAAGTTATTGAAATTACTACAAGTAAAACAGTAACTACAGATTATGTGGATTTACTTAAAACCATAATATCTGAACATCACTGTTTATACATAGAATTATTTGGAGGTTTAAAGCCAAAACATCATTTTTTAACTCATTATCCGAGATTATTACTTACAATTGGTCCTATTAACAACGTCTCATCTATACGTTTTGAAGCCAAGCATAAGCAGTTTAAAAATAATGCAAATGTAGTTACTTCAAGAAAAAATATTTTATATTCCCTGGCTCTTAAAAACCAACTTAACATGTGCTATAGGATCTTATCAAAAAATGGATTTAAAAATACATTTGAATTCGGATCTGAGGATTTAGATTTCCTTTTAGGAAGCCTAGAATTTAACTCTTTTCAGAGTTTTTTAAACTCTCCTTCAACTAATATAATAAGTAATTATCATGCCGTCACATGGTTAAAATTAAATGGAATCAAATATACTCCTGATTTAGTGCTACTTGTTGATTTCGAAGATATCCTGCCTATTTTTGGTATCATTCGAACTATAATTATTAAAGAAGGTGATAAAAAGGCTTATTTTATTTTAAATAAATTAAATACATTTAAATTCAATGAACATTTCTATGCTTACGAGGTTCAAAGAGATTCTAATTTACTTTGTATAGAATGGTTATATGTTATATGACGTTTTTCCTTCCTTATTTCGTGTTTTAAATGAAAAAATATTTATTTCAAAGTTATAGTAAACGGTAAATAGTCTTCGAATGTACGAGTATATTAGAGAGTTAGGAGAATCAACAGTATATTACAAAGTAGTATACTCGGCGTAAATCATGGAGGTCTTTCTCAATCAAAACAGATTCAATATGGCGGTGTTCCCGGTTTTGTCAAACCTAGCGAAAACCTTACTATTTCAAATTTAAGTTATCCACGTTTTTTACAACATCGTGGACTTGTTGATTAATCAAACGCTGCAAAAATTTTTTTACTCTTAGTTTTTACAAAATTCTCTAATATACTAGTATATATACTATCGAATTCGAATTACCAAGTTGGTTTTTTGTTTGAGAGCAGTATTATACTTTGTTGTTCTTGTTTTGAGAATTTGATCTAGTTTATGTCACTATAATAATAAGGTTCCTATTTTTACGTTTTAGTTCCTATATTTGTACCACACATAAACTAAAATCCAGAAAAACAATATGTAAAACGATAGAGATGTTTGAATATTTTTAGACTAGCCCCTAAAACATAATACCTAAAAATTATTTATGTATTTTGTATGTTTTGTAACTCTTTTACGAAATAAAGCATTATCATTAAATGTTTTTTTTTATATCCTGCGCACATTTGACTGTCGAAAACGTTAAAGCAAATATTTAAAGGAGGTGTATTCTACCTCGTATAGCTGTTACTTTAATATAATTAAATATAGTTGTGTTAATATTACAAGAACGTAATATTGACTCTTTTTGGTGGCTAACTTAACGTTTGAATAAGGTTACGTTAACCTTCTAAGGGTCTTGCTTTAATAGTTTGAGAAACTATACTCAACACTGAAAGATTATAATATTAATATTTTGAGTATGTTAAACCAACAGTTTGAGAATGACAACTGAATCTATTCGAAACGTAATATAAACAATTTGAGCAAATTGCTTTAACGTTTTGGAAATTTAACTAAACTAATCTTTAATATTGACACAATATGTTGTGCATGTTAATGCAAACCTTTGAGAACAATAATTCAACTGTTTAAGAAAGTAATTTAAAGATTTTCGAAACATTGCTTTAAAATCCTTAAAATGATAACTTAATTACTTATTACACGTAAGTTTAAACATCTTCAATGTGTTATTTGATTTATTAAATCTATTCAATCAGCCAATTATATTTGACATTTTTTTGTGGTTCATTTAATTGATAAAGATGATTCCTTGTATTTAATGTTTAAAAAGATTTAAATCAATTGTTAAACTTTTATCTCAACATTTTATTTTTTTCGGTGTACTTGGATTTTTATCGCTTCTTCAGCATTGTTGAAGAGGATTTCAGAAATATTGAAAATATTCTGTTCCATATCCCTTAGAAACTTTAACAGCATATCCGGCTTGTAAGTGGAAAACTCTTCTGACAGTTTATGGATATCGTCAATCTTTTACTCCAAGAGATCCTACCTGGATTCACTCTTTAGCAAAATGTCATACATTTCAGAAATTGTCGGTACACTACTTGACAATTGGGCTACACGGTTGGCGATTTTATCGTAGAGATGTTTCAAATTAGGGAAGTCATACAGGGCACAAAAAATCGGAGGAGGGTTGATTTTTGTAACAAGGAGTTTTGTAGAAGCTTTATCAAGGCCCGTGCAGTTCGTGCAAAAAAATCGTTTACACGCACCACTACAACGAACTTTATTATATGTCTTTTTCACAGAATTTTTACGGCAATCTTCACACTTGTATTCAGTCATTGTAAAAATGAAGAAGAAAGAAAAATCGTGGTACGATTCGTGAAAACACAAAGCGAAAACGAAACAGAATTAAAAATAAACACTCGTACACACATACTACGTAGCCGCTAGACTGTTAGTATGGCCGGGATACTATTATTATGATTATTCAGTATTCTCTCGATTGCTGTCGGTATTTTAGACCGAGTCAAAGAAGAGAATAAGCATATTGGTGAATAACCACATGTGTGAATGTACATGTAGTGATAACTTAAATCGATTTGTTAATCTAGAAGGAAGGTAGGTTCCTTCTAGCTCCAAGTATAGAGAAATTTTAAAAAAATTGTAGATATTTGGTTCGTTCCAACATATACATATGTACCGTTTTAAAATAGTCTTGACTTACATATTTCCCTAAACGATACTAAAATTAAATCAGAGTTGAAACGGTCTGTGAACCAAGTTTAGAATTTCGTAACCTTACTTTATTTGTTGTTATTGTTCTAGGTAGATAATTTTGTAATTTGTGGGGCAGAAAGCTACTAAAGATAAAAAAGATACATTAGGTAGTAAATTTATTAGTTAAGTACTTAATCTAAAATAAATTTCAATATCTCATCATATAACATAGGATGTAAGTAATACTCGTTAATAAATTAAAACAGTTTAAAAAAAGTTAAAGTGGAAAAAGGTCAATAATCAGCTGATAGACAATTATGGTCAATGCGCCGGTCGGTCCGTTCAGTTCTTGCTTTTAAGCTAATATCGAAATGACCGTTTCGATAATCATTATAAATCTAATAAGACCACAAAGAGAATCGTTTACTAAACCCTGAGCTTTTAATTGGAACGCACTTTCTATCTTGCGCAGAAGTATGACCGTACCATGAACGGTCCATGGAATGGACCTAATATTCAACAATTAAAAAAACGGTTTTAAAGAATGTTGGGCAGAATTGTTTTAAGAAGTTTGGTTTATAGGAAATGAAAAAGCTACAGTCAGTCTTCAAAAAAGGAAGGACTTTTTGATGGAAACTTTTTGTAACAAATAAAATAGGTCGTCTATGATTTAATAGGTATTTACGTATTTTTCGATCACACTTAATTGAAAAGTTTTATTCTAATTTCTGAAGCTGTTTTTTATGTTAGCATAAATGTATTAAGATTTTCTTAATTTTACTGTTTATTGTTCTACTTTAATAATTGAAATTAAACTGAATGTAACAAACACAAAGAGTGCTTCGGTCTTGCTGTGAATAAAATTCGAAAAATAATTTGTCGTAAAATTAATGGACAATTTAATGTAATTAATCCGACGAGCGTCAGTGCATTGCTTTAGAAGAATCGAAATATTTTTAGTTTGCTTTATATATTAATAAAACCTTTAAAATAAAATTTAAAAATACTTGTCCCATTTAATCTCGGTCTAAATGTTAAAAAGTCCATTATCAACAAATGATACAAAGTATGGACATTTAATTTGCGTCACAGTGTATAACATATAGATGTTACACAACATTCTACTTTACATATAATTGAAAACATACTTCGACATGTTTACATTTTCTACCAAATGCGTAGTTACCAGATAAATTTTACTATTCATAAAAACAAAAAAAAATATCCCATCAAGATATCATATTTATTTTGTTTTATGTTATCATGCAGTGTCCTGGGTAATGATAAAAAATAAACCACTTATAAACAATTTTCCATTATGTGTTTTTATTTGAGTTATGAGCCATAAAAATAATGAGTAATAATAAACTTTGTTGTACTAAAGCTTGTAATTATTTTTAGATATTTTTGATAATATGAACTCACAATATTGCCTTGCCAAGAATTTACATATAGTAAATGTCGTATTAGTAGTACCCAACAAATATAGAAAAGACAATTCAAATTAAAGTCGTTAAATTACATACTGAGCCAAAAAAAACGATATTTTAACCGTTGATTTTAGATGCTATGAAAAGCTATATTAATTGTAATTATAATTTTTTACATTAATATTAACTTGGGTCGTAATAATATACCGAATGACAAGGACAAATGCTAATAAATTGTAGTCACGCACATTTTTTATATTCTAGTTTGTATTTCCCTTTGTTTAAATACTTCTTAAGTTTTCGGAAATTAAATAGTCTTTTTTTTAAGAACAATGATAAAACATTAAATAATATTAACTTCAACCTGGTTTTGTGTGTTTTCACTTTATGACTTTAGCGGTTTATATAAACAGAAATTATCAGTCAATTTTTATCAACCAAACCGTATATCAAACTTGGACCTTAAAAATCAGCATTAAATTCAATGTCTCTTGCTGTATGATTATATTTTTCCGAATGCAGCTGGCTACTTAATTAGATCTCAATAACTATTAAGGTTAGGCATAATAATATGTTAACAAATTTAATGACGAGCTTTTATTAAAATTCATTAAAAAAATATATTGTCTCACAGCCAGTGCAGATGCAGGTCTAAATATCTAGTTGACTCAGTTAATATTATGGCTGCGATCATTCCCGCATAACGGAATGAAACCCAAAAAGAATAAAAAAAAAAAACAGAAGAATACAAAGCTATTCAAAGAAGTTTTATTTTTTTATTTCAGATTTTAAATGGGATACTACTTGTATCTCTTAGAAACAACTAAGAGTACAGAAATAATATATAATGTTAAATTTAATTCAAAGTAACTTTATTTTTTTATTCTAGATTTTGGAAGGGGCTGAATGTTATCAAAAATGACTGCAGTCAGTGCCGGACATCATGGTGAAAACTAGAAATAATTTATAATGCTCAGAAGATATTCAAAAAAACTTTTTTATTCCAGATTTTGAGTGGGATTACATCTTTTGTTCTTTAGGAATAACTGAAAGGATACTAAAGAGTAGTTCTATCAAGTATTACTTCTGTCAGTGCCTACTTCTGACAAGGGAGTAAAAACCAGAAATAATATATAGTTTTTATTTCTTTAATCCAGATTTTGGATGGGGTTACATCTTCATCTCTTTGGGAAAATTTGTGGGAGTATTAAAGAGTACTTTTATCAAATATTGCTGCTGTCAATGCCAGACAAGGAGTACACTAGGAATAATATATAATGTATAAAGTCCTTTTTTGTTGGATAACTAAGAAAGTACTAAAGAGTACTTCTTTCAAATATTACTATTGTCAGAGCCAGAAGAGGGGGTAAAATAAAAGAATAATAAAAAGCCAATTAGAGTAAATTCATTTTTCAAGACCTTTATCATTTAGAAAAAATAAATAGAATGATACTAGAAAGTACTTCTGTCAAATATTAATGCTGCATGCATGAAAAGCTGTATTAATTGCCGTAAAAGAGGGTGAAAACAAGAAATAATATATAATGATGATAGAAACTTTATTTTTTAATCGAAGTTTTGGATATTATTACACCTTTATATTTTTAGGAATTACTGAGGGGGTAACAAGGAGTACTTTTGTCAAATATTACTGTAGCGTGTAGCGTAAGGAATTGAAAACAAGAAAGAATATATAATGGTAAAAAACCATTTAAAGCAACTTTTTTTTCCCGATTTCCTTAATCTCTTTAGGAATAACTAAGAGAGTATTGTGGAGTACTCTTTGAAATATTACTATTGTCAGAGCCAGACAAGGGGGTAAAAAACGATAATAATAAATCGTATTAAAAAGCCATTCAAAGTTACTTTTCTCTAAATCTAGTTTGAAAATTATAATTATTGGCAATATTGTCTGGAAGCGTGTTATATTTTTGTATTGCTTGCTTATAAAAGAGGTTTCTTTTGCTAAGAACGGAACACTAGTCGAAAACCAACTTTATTGGATATAGCAACCCAAATTGTAAATTTGGTAAATTTTCACTACAGGTTTTTGTATATTGTACATACACTATTTTGTTCTTTGTTGTACTTATACAAAAGCACTACTTTTGGTTTCCATAAGGTTTGTAATTTGTAAAAGTCAAGCCATTAGAACATGTAAAAAATTTTGCGGTGGAGATGCAGATAGAGTGTTGTGGTATAGAATTTGTGTCAAAATCTATAAGGATAATAGAACTAAATATATACAGGCGCAATATTTCTTAATCAGACCACAAGCCTTCTTGTGTACTGCTCAAATGTATGTACATATGTAATCCTTTGTGGAGATTTCAATGCCGATAGTCTGAAAAAAAAATACATCTTTCAAGTTAATAAAAGACTTATTGGACTCATTTAATCTAAAGAACTACTGTACTGGACCCACCAGAATATTTACATCACAAGGAAAAACGTCAAGTACATCAATTGATTACATAACAACAAATATTGATGAAAGCTTAATTCAATGCAATATATCGGAGCCTCATTTATCGGACTATACTCTGCAAGAAATGTAACTGATAGAATTATTATTAAATCTCCAGAGAAATCTAACAAACATGAAAACATAAATATAAGATCTCAAACATAGAAAAATATCAGAGATTTTAAATAGAAATTAAGCCAGGAAAACTGGAACATTCTCCCAATAATAAACCTTGACTGTGCAATTGAAAGTTTTATTCAAAGTTTCATTTGGCACCTCAATGTAACTTGTCCAAAGAAACAGATAATAACCAGACAAGCAAATAAATGGTACACAATAGAGTTAAAAAAAAAGAAAAACAAAAGTTATATGACCTGTACTCATTAGCTACACAGACAAAGAGCGAACAATTACACCTACTTTATAAGGAACAGAAAAAGAACTACAGAAAATCAGTTACCGCAGCCAAGATGAACTTCAACAAAAATCGTATTATGAACTGAGACAACATGACAAAACAAATATGGGCCATAGTCAATGAAGAATTGGGAAGGAATAAAGAAGTAAAATCAATAAAGCTATGCGTCAATGGTAAATTGATTACAGATCAGAAAGAAGTAGCTGAAGAGTTTGGAATGTTTTTCTCAAATATGGCAGAGACTAAAATTGAACACCATTTTGGAAGTAGTACTTCTACTGCTACAACTACACCCACCACGACGGACTTACAGCCTAATAATATATTTCTGAAACCTGTGACAAAAGTGGAGGTGGAAAGAATCATACAGAATATGAGAAATAAAAAATCGATGGGTCCAGATGATATTCCCATTAAGGCTCTTAAAACAGTTTGCAGTGAAATTGCTGAGCCACTTCGGATATTGATTAATATCTCAATAAAAACAGGGAAATTTCCAAAGCTGCTTAAGTAATCCCAATTTACAAAAAGGGCGATCATACCAACATTGAAAACTATAGATCAGTTTCTGTTTTAAGTGCATTTTCCAATTGAAAGGGTTATATATAATAGGCTTGTTACTTTTTTCCATACAGAATATGAGAAATAAAAAATCGAAGGGTCCAGATGATATTCCTATTAAGGCTCTTTCTTAAAACAGTTTGCAGTGAAATTGCTGAGCCACTTCGGATATTGATTAATATCTCAATAAAAACAGGGAAATTTCCAAAGCTGCTTAAGTAATCCCAATTTACAAAAAGGGCGATCATACCAACATTGAAAACTATAGACCAGTTTCTGTTTTAAGTGCATTTTCCAATTGAAAGGGTTATATATAATAGAATTGTTGCTTTTATAAATAAATTTGATTTATTCTGCAAACATCAAAATAGATTTAGAAGCCAAAAATCTACAAAGACAGCAGCAAACGTTTTAGTAGATTTCATACATCAAGAATTGGAACTGGGACATGCTGTCGCAGGACTCTTTTTTGATTTATCCAGGGCATTCCATACCTTGAACTTCAAATTTATCGAATACAAATTATATCATCTGGGTATAAGATGATATAATGTCATTCTTGGAAGAAAGGAAAATAACAATACAACTTAACATGACCAGATCTGAACAATATGAAACTAACATCGGGGCACCACAGGGCTCAGTTTTGGCACCACTAATATTCATCTTGTTTATAAACGACCTATCTCTTCCAGGTGCAACTATCAAGTTTGCTGATGACACTTCGGTTGGAGTTTCTGCAATGGATGAGAAAACACTTCTACAAAACATCTCCAAAATATGTGATAACATGAGTCGGTGGTGTACTCTGAACAGGCTGATCCTCAACGAAGAGAAGACAGTAACTGTTCACTTCTACAACAATAAACCAAAAGCTAGTATAGAGAACAGTGTAGAAGTAGTAAAATTTCTGGGTACGTACTTGGACTGTAGGAATAGTTGGGGTCCCCAAATAAGTCATATCTGCTCTGGACTAAACAGAGCATATTTCGTCATTCTAAAACTGAAACAAACTGTTCCCACAGACACACTTTTAAATTCTTATTATGGCCTAGCTTATCATTATCTGACTTATAATATCGTGCTTTGGGGTCAAGCCACGGAGTTCAGTAGAGTTTTTATTACTCAAAAATGCATTATCAAGCTGATATTTCGATTGAAACTACTACAAACATGTAGAGACACATTTCAAAAGCATAAAATTATGACTTTTACTTCAATCTATATATTTAAATGTGCACTCTATGTATTTAAAAATAAAGATAAATTTATACAGAATCAATACGATCACGATTACCTAACAAGAAATGCTTCTGCGCTAGTGGTACCAAGACATAAAACCACACTTTTTGAAAAAATCTCCACATTATTTCTCCATGAAAATTTTCAATAAACTTCCAGATGTAATCAAACGCCAAGAGAATGTTGACCATTTTAAATTTTAAAATCAAAGTGAAGGAATACCTGTCTGCAAATGCCTTCTATTGTTTAAGGGAGTTTTGGGACCTGAAGAATTGATCTATTGTACTAATTTATATACGAATAATGTAGCGTATTAATTACTGCTGGATATTAAGCTCTGTTCTTTGATCTATATGTAAGTAAATGACCTTTGTCAAACTATTCGTGTCATAATTTTTTTTTTACTATTTTATATATTTAATTATTAATAATTTTAAACTTTAAGCTTTGATCTGTTCAACGTCACATGTGATCTTATGAACTAATAAATTAAAATTTGAATTGCGATCCTTGTTTTAACCCACCTAAAAAAAGGAAGAGGTTATCAATTCAACCATATGTAATTTTCTTTATGAATGTACATTGATTAACCTGCGATGCGCGATGGTTTGAACGATTTGGATAATTAGTAGTAATTATATTTTGGATATTGCCGGAGTGGTCCCATAGCAAGCCCATTGGAAAAACGTTAAACATGAATCGGTTTACGCTATCGCATTACTGCAACCAAGCGTTCACCATTTTCTCAGGAAACATCATACATAGTGGGCCTTCGAACATTGACTTCGAACAATGAGTTCGAAGATAGTGGCTATTTATTAAATATGATTTTTACAATAAAATTAAACTCGTATAAAGAGAACTAAATATATATAAATATATTTTTGTGATTAAGTAATTAAGAATAAATTTGGGGTCGACTTAATAAACTAAAAAAAATTATTTTCATATTTTAGTGTGTTTTTTGGAGACGGTTTTATTTGTTTATCTCGTCTTATGACATGCTTTTGTGGTATAATATTAAAATCTTAAAGAATTTCTTATGAAGGAAATTATTGATTAACCAATTATTTTTAAAATGTAGGGCAATGCGTTCTTGTCTCTATTGCATGCACGCCACTGCACAAAAATGGATGAAAAATGTAGAGAATATATTTCTTTGTTGTTTTTGAATTTTTAATTAATTTTGTTCCATGCAGGATGTTGCATTTTTGCTGAGCTGGTATGAACTTTCTTATTTGAAATGACGAATTTATGGACGACCATCTGTCAGAATGTATCTTTGTAATGTAATTGTGTAATTAAAATCATACATATTTACGCACTAAAAGTTATTACAGATACTACTTATGCACCCTTGAACATTACTGTAATAATAAAAGTTTTATTAACTAAAATCAATAATTGGTGTTCACCTTCAAAATGTATTGATTTTTTATATAGTTTGTAACTAGAGACTTGTCAAACAACTTTATTTTGTAGTAATACATTATTTCTGATGTTTTGGTATAATATTGGCGTCATAAAAAATGTTGTTTAGTTCTAAATTAATGGATTATAATACACACAAAAAAACCTAGAATAATTAAATCTTCAAATTAAGCAACAAAATACTATACAACTCTTAAACATTAAATAAACCCAAAGAAAGTTTTGCACAAGTTCTGAGCAATACGTGAGTGTAATTTTACTTATGCTTTTTATCTCTTTTGCAACAGAACTACACTGATTTAATAATTTAATTTTTTCAGATATTTTTTGCTTAAATTTCTAAAGATATTGGCATGTATTTTTATACACTCTCTTTTGAAGTTCCCGTAAAAAATAATTCAAGATGACAAGATCAGTGCTCTTCGTGGCCACGGATAATTTTTATTGTGCTCAAGTAATTTTACAAAATTGTTGTTTATAAATTAATATATCTCCTAGCCACTGTGAGCACCGTCTAGTTAAAAAAATATTACTCACTTCTTCAGAATTTATTGAAATATTGGCGATATAAACAAAGATGGCAAGGTCTTGAGCAACTTAAGCAAAAAAATAAGTAAATAAATTCAGTTACTTAATCAGAGGTTTTCTGTAGCAAAAGCGATAAAAAACTTATGGACATTTACATTATGCGTATTACTCAAAACGGAGAAACGTGCAAAATTTATTTTAGTTTTATTTTTTAGTTTACAGTTATTTGTTCTTTTGTTACTTAATTTAAATATTTTAATTTAAGTTTTTCTTATATTGTGTTAAAAAACATAATACAAATTTAGTTTAACATTTTTATATCATTTAATCCAGAAAAGTAAACTGTTTAAGCTGATCGAATGGAAATTTAGGAAGCAGACCATTTTTTTTAATTTCGGTTTTGTGAGAGCTTTTTTGAACTAGGCAATATAGACTTTTATTGCAGTCTACTCTCTGCGAGTACAAAAAGATTGCAACAAGAGCTATTAAAAATTGTATACTGATACATTATTTCTAAATAAAATAGTTTCTGAGATAGATCAATCGGAAACTATAGTTCAGTTTTTTTCCAGTAAGATCTTCTGTCAAAAGAAAAATCTAAAAATTGTAAATTCCAGCAAAAATTATTATTTCTTTTAATTTCAGAAATGAATTTGAAAGGGAAACTCTGTGGAGCCTTGTGTGATAATTAGTTTTTACCTACAAACCGGGAATATAGAGCAGTCTGCAATTAAAAACAATGGTAGCTGCTGAAGCATTTTCCGTGTGATCAATTTTCACTCAAATGTAAAAGGAAAAAAGTGATTAAAAGAAAAAATTAGGTATATTTGAACTTCTAAAAAAATGGACAACTTCGGGACCTGGATACTAAAAATTATCGTAATTTGTAAGATTTTTATTTGTGGGTGATTATGGAATTTTCGAGTATTCCGAGAAAGTACCAAAAATAAGATGAATATCTTTTTATGAGTATTTACCACATAAAGAAACCAAGGTTTGTCAATACAACAATATTAATGCAGACCTGCTATGGAAGATAACACCACACGGACAAAATGACCAAACATGTATTTATAAAAATACAATTAAATCTATAAAACCGTAAAAATGTTTAGCAAAAAAAAATCAAATTTTTTTTTCCATATTTTGGAAAGTCTGCAGGACATTTTCATAATTGATGAATCTGCAATATTGATAGAAAACTAATTTTTGCAACTGTCTGCAAATTTTTTACTAACTTTCCTGTTTGACTATTGACAGCTGAACACTGTTTTTTTTAATTAATTTTATTACCGTTTTACTGGCGTTTAAAGATTTGGACCCCTCGAACTGAATAAACCACTCAACGACTTTGAATAAAATAACCAGTCATCCCCCATTTAGGTGGAGCATGCGCTGTCCATTTAAAATGCCCCCCCCCCAAGCATCTTCATTACCGTTTTTTAATTAGAACCAAAGAATTATTAATATTATTAGTCTAATAAAAAAGCATCTGTAATTTTTGGTCAATATATATTTTATTATTTTGTTGTTCCCCACCGCCTTCTTCGAAATCTCGTATAATTAATTGTCCCATTGACGCTGGAAATCTTGTCAGTTTAACAAGTTCTTGAAGTTAACCCCCAAAGTATTTCCGATTATCTCAAATTTGGTTTCATTCGTTAGTGCTTCGTTATTACTTCTTAGTGCTTTCCTAGTATTGCAACTAATAATGTTTTTTAAATTTCAAGGTCAGTCCCCAAATTTTTTTGATCGACATATACTAGGCGTCATTTGTTAGTGATTCGTTGGTGCTTTTTGTGCTTCGATTAGTTTTGTTAGTACTTTTATATTTTTGTCAATTCACTTACCTTTCTTTTAGGGTCAGACGCTAAAGTTTTCCTCACTAGGTGTCGTTCGTTAGTGCGTTGTTAATGTTTTTACTGCTTCAAGGAGTTTTGGAAATATTCATCAAAGTATTTCCGATTCGTTCAAATTTGGTCTCATCCATTGGTGCTTCTTTAGTGCATCTTAATGCTTTATTTGGTTTCGTTGGTGTTTCCTAAATTTATTTTTCTTTAATTTCAAGGTCAGCCCCTAAAGTTTTTTGGCTGAATCAAACTAGGTGTCGTTTAGTAGTGCCTTGTTGGTGCTTTTTAGTTCTTTAATTAGTTTCGTTGATGCATGCAAACTTTTGGAAATATCATTTATTTTCTTTCAAGGTCAGTCACAAGAGTTTTTCTGCTTTAACCAAACTAGACATCGTTCGTTAGTGCTTCGTTAAAGCTTTTTGGTGCCTCGATTAATTTCGTTACTGCATTTTCAGTTTTGTAAATATTCGCTTACCTCTGTTTTAAGGTCAGCTGCAAAACTTATCTGATCGGCCCAAATCAGACGTCGTTTGTTAGTGTCTCGTTAATATTTTTTAGTACTTAGGTTAGTTTTGTTGCTACTTTCTTATTTTCGGAAAATGGATTAACATATCTTGTTTTAAGGTCAGCTCCCAAAGTTCTTCTGATTAGCCCAAACAAAAGTACACGAAGCTCCAGCAAAAAGCATGTTCGTTTTTCAAAGGGCTAATGTTTTTAGTAAAAATGAATAACTATTGCAGTGTTAAACTGTTATTGTATTACTCCCAATAGAGTAATTCCTAAAAATGACAATCTTAAAAAAAAGTTATCTCAAAAAAGAAGCAAGATATCCAACAACTGAGCCACTCAAAAATATATAAAAGCACTAGCTTCAGCAGACACTAACGAAATTACTCAAAGCCATGTAAAGCACTAATGTCGACACCTAGTTTTGGTGAACCAGAAAAACTTGCGGGCTGACCTTAAAATAAACATAAGCGAATAATTACAAAAATAAGAAAGCACCAACAAAACTAATCAAAGCACCAAGAAGCACTAACAACCGAGGCCTAGTTTGGGTCGATCAGAAAACTTCGAGACTGACCTGCCTGATATTTTGCGAAAACTAAGAAAGCACTAACGAAACTCAACAAAGCACTAAGAAGCACTAACAAATAACATCAAATTTGAGAGAATTGGAAATACTTTGGGGGGCAACTTCACGGACCCCGCTTTAACTTTGAAAAAAAAGCATGTGTTTAAAATTGTTGCAAGAATAACGACTAACACAAGTAGATATAATTTAAACACTTAATTAAGTGGTTTGCCCTATTTTTTACAACAAAAATTGACCGAAGTAAAAATAATAGCTAAAATTATAAGAAATACAGGTTTAACTAAATTGAATCCTGGTATAGAGGGTAGTTTTTTCGTTAGCGCCGTTATAATACTCAGTTTTTTATCTGTATAAGGAGGATATCTCACGCTTTGTGCAAATTCGCCAAGTTTATCCAGTTTTCTAATCAGAGTAGCTAAAACAGAATGAAACATTTCATTATGACTCTATAATAAAATTGGATTTAATAATAAAGTTTTAAGATGTTGCTATACTTATTACAAATTTTGTTAACTATATATAGATCCAGTAGGTATCAAATCAATAACAACAGGTATATAAAGTTTTACCTTTTTGATGTGAAAATGTTTGGAAACTATATACACCATGATACTTTCCAATGCCACTGTAGCCAACTCCACCAAATGGCAGTGTATCACAGCTATAGTGCATCATAACGTCATTTATGCACATCCCTCCACTAGATGTGCTTTTAATGAACTTTTCTTGCTCCATTTTGCTTGAACTGAAATGTTTCCAATATTTGATCATCAAATTTTTTGTAGTAGAGAGGTTTTATTGATATGTGATAACATTCTCAAATAGATGTTTCACGCTAGCCGACAGTTAAGTAAAAAAAACCTCTTGTTAGATGAAATTCATATTTTTTTATTAAATAGTAATGTTTCTGTAACGTAGTTCTCCCAACAAAAATGCAAAAAATACTCTAAATTTAGATGAACGATGCTGTAATATATTGAAACTCACCAAATTTATAAGACTTAAGTTGAATAGGTTTCGTTTCGCTACAGCGTTATATTCAGATAAATCTGTGCATTTGGCTTTGAATATCTTGTGAATAGAGGCACCAAAATGCTCCACGCGAACTAATATTTTAATATATTGTCCTGGATTTAGAAATATTTCATATAGTATATATTTTATAGCATTAAATAGTTTCGCTGTATTACCTAAATACGTAGAGGGCCAATGGTTTTTCTCTATTATTAATAAATTCAATAGCTTCTTCTGGAGTTTCCACTGTTAAAATTGGCAACACTGGCCCGAAAATTTCTTCTTGCATTACTGGATCATCAGGTTTGACTTCAATTAATATGGTGGGTTCTATGAATCTTTTTTTAGGATCTGTGTTTCCGCCCATAGCAATGTTTTTACCTAAAATAGTAGTAAATAATCTAGTGATTTTTCTATTTTAACTTTCCCATATAACAGCCAATATGCTGTATTATTATAATACACTATATATGCTATATAGGGGAAGTATTGGATTATGTCTGTATGGATGTGTGTGTGTGTGTGTTATTTAATTGTCCACATTTCTAGTCTCTGAAGATCTGTTGTTAGTGAATTATAAGTTACGAATGGGTTGACAAATAGTTTGGTATCATCTGCAAAAAAATGTTCATAGCAAAGCCCTTTCGGCTCAAATATCATCATCTGTGCTACTTGTCAATAAAATACAGGCAGGAAGCCAAGTTAATCAGTAAAAATTAAAACCTTATATATAACTAAAAATAAATACAAACCCTAACGAACACCAAAATAACATTTAAAAAAATATTTCGGTAAATGCAGTTGCCTTTTATGACGGCATGATCGAACAAAAGACTAGCACTAATGATGACTTTTTAGTCGAAAATGCTTTTCTTGCACGTATACACAGCCCTTGTCTTCTATTATTTATTTCATTATAAACTTTAAATATTAAAGACGTGAAGCTACAATACTTGTCATTTTTAATTAAATAAAAAACTAACAATAAAACTAATTTTATAGTTTCTTGCTCATAGTTTAATTCTAATATTTTACGCGAATCATTGCTTGCTTTTAACTTAACTTCTTAGGTGTATATATTTGATTTAATTCAATTTAATTTTCTTGACTTTTGATACTTATTTTCAGTTCCAAACTTG
>JAUTXW010004421.1:0-17500 GCA_030620095.1 Kuschelorhynchus macadamiae | reverse complement strand
TCTCGCAAACTGCTCAATAAAAAAAATTTCAAATATGCCTATAAATTACGCAATTTTATACCCTCTTCGGAGATACTATCAGGTTATGATCAATAATTATAATTATCACTACAAATTTAACGGTTACACTTAATTTAAGTAGAATAATTTACAGATTTACTATCCGATTTTATAATTATGTATTTTCTTAAATATTGAAGACACAACTTGGAAAGTTTAATTATTTTTGATTTTGCAATTATGTAATGAAGTACTAGAATGATAAAATAATGTACTTAGAGAAATCATTTAATTTTCATCATTAAAAATGGTTGACCATAAACGTATCGTTTTTATTTTAATACCTTGGAATTAAAGGAATTTAAACATTAAAAAATATCATGTCAACAAAATATCCGTCGCTTGGCCTAAATAATAATTCAATAAATACCTAAATCCACTATCGCTATTTTGATGGTTTTTATCAATTCTTTAGAAGATACAATAATTATTACTTTAACAATGCACTATCGGATTTCAGTTTTTAGTCGAATGGGTCCTGGCATATTTTTAGGCCAGTAGTGCGTTTAGCATTGGGCTTGCAATATTTGCCTTGAATACCTTGTGGTCTAATAGTTCGCTTTGATTTCATAGTTTTTCAAGTTACAATAATTACAATTTCTAAAGATGGCTGCTTTTTCTAATAGCGAATATGCAGACATTTTGTTTATGTATGGAAGAGCCGATGGCAATGCAGCGGCTGCTCAACGATTATATCGTGATCGATTCCCCGCTAGACGTGTTCCTAATGTGCAAGTTTTTATTAATACCTATCGACGAATTAGTGAAACCGGTAACATTCATCACATAGTAGAACGTGGGCATGTTGAAAGATATCATCCTGAAGTGGAAGAACAAATACTTCAAGCTTTTGAAGCAGATCCTACAACCAGCATCAGAAAAGTAGCTGATGAATTGAATTTGTCTCTATGGAAAGTGTGGTCTGTTCTCAAGACTGAAGGAAAACATCCGTTCCACTATACCCCCGTTCAGGGCCTTGAAGAAGGCGATCCTGTACGACGAATGGCTTTTAGTCGATTTTTATTGAACGCTGATATGGAGGATGGGCTTTTCTTGAAAAGTATTCTGTGGTCAGACGAATCAAAATTTACTCGTGAAGGTATTACAAACTTTCATAACCTTCACTACTGGACTGATGCGGACGAGAACCCGCATATGAAAAAACAAGTTTCTTTCCAACACAAATTTAGTGTAAATGTATGGGCAGCTGTCATTGGTCGAACTTTTATTGGTCCTTATTATCTTCCAGATAATCTAAATGGAGACAACTATTTGGAATTTTTACGCATCGAGTTGCCCAATATCTTGGATGATGTGCCTCTGAATGTACGGGACAGGATAATATTCCAAAACGACGGATGTCCAGCTCATTTTCGATTAACAGTAAGGCAGTTTCTCGATCAAACGTTTCCTAATCGGTGGATAGGAAGAAATGGACCAATTCTGTGGCCTGCAAGGTCCCCAGACTTAACACCTCTGGACTTTCATGTGTGGGGACGCATGAAAGAACTTGTTTACGAGGTCGAAATAATCAACCGCGAGCAGCTTATTCAACGAATAAATGAATCAGCTGAAAGATTAAGGGTAGAGTTGCGATACGCTGTCACTACCACCGAAATAAGAAAGAGAGCTCGAAAGTGTATTCGGAATCAGGGTTGGCATTTTGAAAATGAATAATAATAACAACATATTCGAAGTTTCTCTTTATGATTTAATTTTAGATGTGAAATTAGATAGTAAATCTGACAATTGTTTTACCTAAATAATTGTAATTGTTTCCATTTTTTTCAACAAATTATTCCAAATAGTGATAATCGATCATAACCTGATATATCCCTGAGAAGGGTATAACATAAGGTAGTTTTTAAGCATATTTGAGATTTTTTTATTGGGTGATTTCCGATAAAATGGCGTTTTAAGTTGACCCTTAGTTCCACTGTATAGCATAAAATCATTTTCATTGGCGTGCGGTGTTTTTTTATGGTTTTCAAAGAAGTTGTTGTTATTTTTTTTAGCTGATATACATATTAAATATTATAAAAAAAAATAGTTGCAAAAAATAAAATCAGTGACAGGGACAAAAATATTTTTTATTTGCCGAAATTACCTTAATAAATGGAAATACTAGAAAAGGCCTATATCTCGAAATCGGTACGACTTTGTATATAGACATATTTGGTCCAAATGACTCCAAATGACCTCCTCTTTCACCCCTTTAAAACTTTCTATCGATGTACCAAACACCCTGTATACCGTACTTTATAACGTTACTAAAGAAATTAATGGAGAGAAAAAATTAGTTGCTCAAAGCTATGATGGAGCTGCAGTGATGGCAGGACAATTAGTTCCCAAGTCAACAAAACGTACATAAGCTTTGGACTCCATTGTCCACAAACGATTGCCCAAAGTAGCTCCTACTAGGTGGAACTATAATGGAAGACTTGCATTTAACAGTATCTGAACATCGTGAATCACTGATTGAACTATTTGGGAATATAATAGAAAATGAAACGTTGGACTCAGAAGCAATAAATAGTTCGAGGGGGTTTTTGGACTGTTTGAAACGCGATTTTAATTTTAATTATTTGTTGAACATATTTTCAGAAATATTTCCATTCTCGGACAATGTTTTTAATATATTACAAACTAAAACAAATGATATTGCTTTTTGCCTAAAAAAAGTGGATGATTTTAACTCCAGGTTAAGCCAAAAAAGAAATTACTTTGACCTATTTTGGGAGAAAACGATGACGGTAAATGTAGAGCCACAAGCCAAGCGTCTTCGAACAGACAAGGTAGGAGATGTTCAGACATCATACAGATGCCTCTTTTATGAAATAATCGATCAAATTCAGCAACAAATAAACTATAGATTTAACGGTTTAAATGATTTTAAATTCCTCTTTTCCAGAAGATGCGTTTAAACCTCTTCTTCTTTATTATGGCCAGTTCTTCGACCGAGTGTTACTGCGATCTGAACTAAAAGTGATTTACTAAACTGATGACATTAGCGCAAAAAATAACGATAAAGAACTAAAGCAATTTTTAAAAGACAAAGAGCTGGACGATGCCTACACCGAAGTGCCGAAATTGTGTGAATTAGTATTGACAATACCTGCCACAAGTTCATCAGTAGAACGCAATTTTTCAACACTTAAACGTATAAAAAATTTCGTGAGAAATTCAACGGGGCAGGAGAGACTTTCGCATACATCGCTGTTGTCCATTGAAAATAAACTTCTCCAAAATATGTCACGAGCATCGACGTTTTTATGATGATGTCATTGACGAATTTGCAAAAAATGATCGAAGAATCGAATTACATTACAAATAGGTAAGTTTCTAAAAATTGCTTCCCTTTCTTAAAATTTCACCGCACGCCCCTGGCTAAATATATGGTACCGACTTCATGCCCCAAATAACTTACTTCTGGGTTTAGGAAACAAGAGGAGTGGAGACCTCACTAACCACCACACACGACTAATATATAAGACAGAGACTTTTGTATAACATAACCTATATCTAAAATGTATACTTTGAAATCAAACAATAACAGCTTCCTTGGACAATAGAGTTGAACGTTTATTACTAAGCCAACGTTTCGGCACCAATTTGTGCCATCATCAGGGCTAGTAAATTCTAATTACTTATGTAGTCTAAATAGACATACATATTGTTGTTACTTCACAAACACAAAATAAAACAACGAACGAGCAGAGGAATTTTATGCCGCTGAGAAGAATAAAGGTTTTAAACTATATTGATATACTATATTGATATAGTTTAAAACCTTTATTCTTCTCAGCGGCATAAAATTCCTCTGCTCGTTCGTTGTTTTATTTTGTGTTTGTGAAGTAACAACAATATGTATGTCTATTTAGACTACATAAGTAATTAGAATTTACTAGCCCTGATGATGGCACAAATTGGTGCCGAAACGTTGGCTTAGTAATAAACGTTCAACTCTATTGTCCAAGGAAGCTGTTATTGTTTCATTTCAAAGATTAGGATTAGTGGACGAAAAACCAACCTAAAATTTATAGTTTTCCAAATAAAGTCACTTAAAAATGTGCCCTAATTCCCACTTATTTGTATTTTGTGGAAAAACGGAGTAGGCCAGGATAAAAACCATCACGGTTATTTACTCTTTATTCAAGCCTTCATCCAACAAAGTGTCACAAAAGAAATTTCGATAATCGATTTTTCAAGTTTTGATCAGACCCCGTACCATAACGGGTCAACTGACTGGAACAAAACCTTCACTACCCAATCCTACTTTTCTATCCTTTATCCACATATGACAAATTCAACTTCCGTTATGGTACAGGGTCTGATCAAAATTTGAAAAATCGTTTTGCGAAAAACACATTTTTTTAAAACTCGGAACTTTTTCTTTTTTGACAGTTGGATGAAGGCTTGAATAAAGAGTTAATTATCGTGAATGTTCTTATCCTGGCCTACTCTGTTTGTCCATAAAATACAATTAAGTGGGAATTATGGCACATTTTTAAGCGGCTTTATTTCGAAAAATATACATTTTAGGCATAGGTTATGTTATACAAAAGTTATTTAGAATTGAGTTAAAAAACATATAATATACAGGGTGTTCCATTTAAAATAACGAAGTCAGGGTCATTTTCGGGGAAACTGGAAACGATATTCAATTGTGTTTATGTTACAAATGTTCACACTATTCAACCCTATCAACACTTGGTCCACTTGTAAATGGGATGTGCCTAGAGTCTTCATGCACTTGCCGCTAGAAGGTTCTAGCTATTTCCAGTGGAGCCTATACATTTCGAACATTTGTTTTCATTTCTATATAAATGCGTTGCGTTGAATTTGAATTATTATTTCGAAGTAACGATGGCGAGCAAAAGAGGAAAAACAATTCGAAGCGGTGCACGTGAAGTTATTGCGAGCGGTATATTCCAATTCAAAATCGAACAGAACGCGCTGCATTTTACATTGGTGTTTCGGAAAGTAGTGTAAGAAAACTTCAAAGAGAACATAATGATCGCTCATATTCTACTTTACTTTTAAAATCTCCTGGTAAAAAAAACCCGATTATCATACAAAGATAAAATTGACGATGGTGATTTTCAAGTAGTTCGACGAACAATAGAGGATTTTTATATAAACTTGAAGAAGGTTCCGACCTGCAAACCCCTACTTGGTGCTGTAAAGAACAAAATCAATTTTCCGTACGGGTATAAAACCCTAAATCGGCTTTTACGATCAAATGGTTTTGTTTGGTGCAAGTGCCAAAATAAACCAAAATTGCTCATTGAGAGACCAAATATTTTTCACTGGCGGGTGAAATATCTATCAACTGTGAGGCAATATAAGCAAGAAGGACGCAATATTGTGTATCTAGACGAAACCTGGGTAGATAATGATATGACAGTGAACAAATGCTGGCAAAGTGAAAGTGTTACAGGGGTTGTTCTGGGAATCCGCTCTGGTAGTCGCTTTATTATAGTTCATGCTGGTTCAGAAGCCGGATTTGTTCCAGGTGCTGCTTTAGTTTTTCGCTCGAGACTAACAACTGGAGACTATCATGGACAGATGAATAGAGATAATTTTGAAAAGTGGTTGCTCGAGAAGCTTCTACCTAACATTCCTCCCAAATCAGTCGTGGTAATGGATAATGCGTCTATGATTCTCACGTAGAAGATAAAGTACCAACTAAATACTCTACAAAAGCTCATATGACATCGTGGCTTAAATCGAACAATCTTGTACGTGATCCAACATGGAGAAAATATCAATTATATGAAGTAATATCAGCCAACAAGCCTAGAGAAAAAAATATAAAATTGACGGTCTTTTACGTAACCTCGGTCATATACCTTTAAGGCTGCCTCCATACATGTGCGACCTCAACCCTATTGAACTTGCATGGGCAGGAGCAAAAAAATATATTCGAGAGTGCAACACCGGTGAACTTTCAATTAAAGATTTAAATAAAATAGCATTAGAAGCGATTGACTCAATATCGGCTGAAAATTGGAAATCGTATGTTAAACATGTTCGTTCTATTGAAGATAAATACTGGGAAGTAGATGGCAAAATTAAAACGGTTATTGACGATTTAGTTATCACACTGGGATCTTCAAATAGTGACGACGAAACCTCATCATTTTCAGAGGAAGACAACGATTTAGAAGGAATCGAACCATTAGAATCACAGCAGTCAACCTTAAAAATGGCTTAGTTTTTTTTCATATATTTTGTAAAATTGTTCATAAAGTAGCTGTCAATAAACTGCTTCAAAATAATTAATTTCCTGTTCAATACCGGGTCTCAAAAAATATCTAATATTGCAATTAATATTTCAAAAACTACTGAACTCATATTTTTTCCAAAATTAACACATCAATGTAGTTATAGTAGGGGAGCCAGGACCTAATTCCAGTGAACAAGATTTATCAAAATTTTACCTTATGCAGTTCGACTTTGGGCTATTCGGGTATGGCAAAAGTGACCGTTTGTCTCCGTCTGTCATATTACTTTGTACAGGGGGCGTCATTGTGAAGTACTGTACAGGGTGTTCCAGCGAGGACTGAACAGGGACCTATTTTCGACCTTCCTTGTATTTTGGAAAAATTCAAAATAGCCAATCGATGTATTTTTTCTTGTAGAATCCAAAAATATCATCGAAAAAATATTTGAACCAGAAACAAAAGAGTTACGCTATGCATCAGGTGTTTTTTAAATGGAATGTGTCGTTTTTTATACGATTTTTGGAAAGAGTGATTTTTTTTATGTCCGATCTGATTAAAAGATTTGATTTTGCGATAGCTGTTTATATTACATTTTAATGTTTTACAAACTAAAATTTTAGCTTCACCTGTTTAAAATATACGATAGGTTGGTATAGGTGATCAAGGTAAAATGACGTTTGAATGCTTTGTCAATAAAAATTGACATTATTTTAATTATTGTCGAAGTCTTCACCTAAAAAATATATATTTGACTCTGATCGAAATGAAATACTCTTTGGACGAGAGACTACAGATTGTTATGCTATTTTACAAGTGCCAAGAAAATGCAAGAGAAGAAGATTTATTGCAAATTTTCATAGAAATATATCCATCAATACAATTCTAAGGATAAAAAACCTATTTGAGGAAAATAAAACTTTACATGATAGAAAAAGAAATATACAAAGAAGAAGAAATCGAGACCAGGCCATTATAAATTATTTTCAAGTTAATCCAACGAAATCTATTTCGGATGCAGTTCGGGAAGTTCAGTACGGTGGCGGTGTAAGGCACAGAAGAGTTACCCGAGGGACTGTTCACAGGACTCTGAAAATTCATAAATTTAGGCCTTTTCGTATCCTTCCACTTCAGCACCTAACACCGGCACAAAAAGAACTTCGCTTCCAATTTGTTTCTCAAATGGTAATTCGGCAAGAAAACGAAGACCCTGATTTATGCAAAAATATTGTGTGGACCGACGAAGCTACTTTCACAACATCGGGAGTATTCAACAGACATAATAGTCACCACTGGGCCGTTGAAAATCCAAAAAAGTTCCAGACTATTAAATTTCAAGGAAGGAATTCTATTCATGTTTAGTGTGGGATAAAAAACAAAAAAATTTTTGGGACCAATATTTTTTAACGAGACTTTAAATGGGCACAGATATTATGAGTTTTTAGAAAACGAAATTGAAAATTTTTTGGAAGACTTACCATTGGTAGAATATCAGAATTTAATTTGGCAACATGATGGGGCGCCTCCTCATGCCGTGCATGATGTGGTTCAATTTTTAAATCGGCGCCATAACGAATGGATAGGGCGAAATGGAACATATGCTTGGCCGCCCAATAGCCCCGACCTCTCAGTTTTAGATACATTTCTTTGGGGCCATTTGAAGAACGTCGTATACAGACAACGAAACGAAAATATTCAAGAGATCATGGGAAAAATTGTCGATGAAATAAACCGCCTTAACCAGGAAAATCATATTGTAACAGCAAGTTTAGAAAGGCTACAAAGGGGTTATCGCTGTTGTTTCGAGAAAAACGGCAGTCACATTGAAAACTTATGTTATTAGTAGTTTTATTTTATTATTTAATAATTATTTTTTATTGAATTTCTTTTTCTATCATGTAAAGTTTTATTTTCCTCAAATAGGTTTTTTATCCTTAGAATTGTATTGATGGATATATTTCTATGAAAATTTGCAATAAATCTTCTTCTTGCTTCTCTTGCATTTTCTTGGCACTTGTAAAATAGCACAACAATCTGTAGTCTCTCGTCCAAAGAGTATTTCATTTCGATCAGAGTCAAATATATATTTTTTAGGTGAAGACTTCGACAATAATTAAAATAATGTCAATTTTTATTGACAAAGCATTCAAACGTCATTTTACCTTGATCACCTATACCAACCTACCGTATATTTTAAACAGGTGAAGCTAAAATTTTAGTTTGTAAAACAGTAAAATGTAATATAAACAGCTATCGCAAAATCAAATCTTTTAATCAGAACGGACATAAAAAAAATCACTCTTTCCAAAAATCGTATAAAAAACGATACATTCCATTTAAAAAACACCTGATGCATAGCGTAACTCTTTTGTTTCTGGTTCAAATATTTTTTCGATGATATTTTTGGATTCTACAAGAAAAAATACATCGATTGGCTATTTTGAATTTTTCCAAAATACAAGGAAGGTCGAAAATAGGTCCCTGTTCAGTCCTCGCTGGAACACCCTGTACAGGGCGTTTCCTAATTGCGTGCTAATGTTAAAGGGGGGTGATTCTTGTACATTTTAAGAAAAAAGTTTAATATGAACCTGAAAGTCTCAACTTTGGAGATACAGGGTTTTAAAAAAACATTTTTTTTAAATCCTAATTCTGATGCTATGATAGATAAATAACTGTGTGAAATTTGATACACGTCTTTTATGCATAAAAGGGCATTTGATATTAACAATCAATTTTTGAAATTTCTACCAGTGGCGTGCATATGTAATTAACCTGGGTAAATCCTAGTGCTCCTTAATGCATAGAAGACGTGTATAAAATTTCATGCAGTTATCTACAATAGCATCAGAGTTGGGATGAAAAAAAATGTTTTCTTTTTAAACTTTACCCATCCTATATCTCAAAAGTTAAGACTTTTAGGACATAAAGACACCCCCTTTAACATCAGCATGCAATTAGGAAACGCCCTGTATAGTACTTCACAATGACGGCCCCTGTATAAAGTAATATGACAAACGGAGACCTCACTTTTGGCCCAAAGTCGAACTGCATAAATTAAAATTTTGATAAGTCTCGTTCACTGGATCTGATGCTGGCTGCCCTTGTAAATTCTGGACTTGTAAATCGTGTATCACTATACTGGGTAATCCAATAATAGTGGACGTAGGCAGTAGCCCGGGAACCGTTAATGACAGAACTCAAGACAAAATATATTTATAGGTAAATCGATCACGAAAAATCAAAATTAAATCATTTTAAAATTCGAAAGTTCGCCGTTTTTGCAACACAAAAGAGTTATAGAAGTGCGGTACACGAAAGAAAACAGGCAAATATAGATAAAGGTTCATTAAGCATAGTTACATTTTTCAATTATCTGAAGTGCGTATAGTCAAAAAGGAGTGCCATATTATTTAAAGAACGACGGGACACCACTGGTTTAAAGACATTTCTTGGCCGACCTTCCTAAACCGATTGACTCCGCCCGGTTTTCTTTCGTGTTTTTGCACTTTAGCTCGTCCATTTTGTTATTGTTTGTCCAATTTTTCAAAAAATACTTTGTTATTTAATTGTAGCCCTGAGCAAGATAGTAAACCAAATATCGAAACGTTGCAAAAATTTAAAACTATAGCAATAAAAAGCCCGACCAATATCGAGCTCGTGATTTATTTCCCTACAAATAATTATTTTTGTATATTTGAAATAAAGATGTTATGAATGGCGGATGTTAGTATCGGATGATGACTTACGAGCACATTGCACACGGTACACAACTTGGCTTGAAGGTACGGTACCATGTTCGGAGCCTGATTGTCGTCCTGGTGGCACCTCAATATGGACAATTCGAGCGCCCTCTGGCGGATCTGTTCCATGTTCTCCTCGTGACGTCGCTTCGAGTCTTCCTGTTTCTGCTCGATGCGTTTCTGGAGTTCCTGCGTCGAGGCCAGTTGCTTCTCGTGCAAAGCGGACAATCGTTCCTAAGCATCAATGAAATAAATAATTATAAACATAGTACGGGACAGATAATATTCTAAAAACTGAGCAACCTACTGACAAATGCTGTGATAGTCTAGAGTGCTGTGGCTGCAGAAGTTTACGCACAATTCAACATTACAAATCAAATTTATGTGTTTACTTCTTGAAAGTGCATGCTTTTATAAACTTCTAAGAATAAACAAGTCTTTTCTCATAATCTCTCTCTCACTCTCTCCCCCAATCCTCTCTCCCTCCCCCTGAACCTCTACCTTTCGCTCTCTCGCTCCCACTCCCTCTCACGCTCTCTCTCTCGCAGATTAGATAGCTATATGCAATTACCTCTCTATCTCTAGCTTTCTCTCTTGCCAATTCCTGCCGTTCCCTTTCTCTTTGTTGTTGCTGTTGACCTATAAATGTAAAAATAAACAGTTATCAGTTTTAAAGCTGATAGTATTTATTTTTTTAATAGAAATTTTTTTTAGAATCATTGAAAGGATGTAAACTACCTATTTTATATTAAACCGAATTCAAAAGGGAAAGTTTCCGGGAATTTCCCCAAATATTTCAAAGGAAAGTTCAGCGAAAGAAATTTTTTACCCATCACCAGACTTACAGCGCGCCACCGCCTATCCATAAGAGGACGGCCGCATAAATGTATTTAAAACAACCCGGGATCGAGACGGCGATCTTTAGCGCCTTAATTTTATGAGGTAACATGTAATCTTACCGATTCTCTCGTCCCTCTGCCTCCTTTCATCTTGCAGCCGGTCCAGTCGCTCCAACCTCTCCCTCTCCAACGCCTTCCGTCTTTCTTCGACGGCCGCTTCCTTAGCCGCCTTCTCTTCCTGTTTCTTTCTGCGGTCCTCCTGAATGCCCTGAATTCGACCCCTACGCTCACGGCAGGACTGGAGAAAATCGTGTCTAGGAAACATTATATCTATAGAAAAATGCTTAAATCTAAGATTGCTTTAAATTAATACATAGATTGGGCCATCACTTTGACCAAGTGGCTACAGGCAATCCTAACTGCGTAACCTCCTCTAGTCAACCTCACAATAAACGGTCTTAAATGATCCTCAAATTTAAAATTTTTGTCAGTTAACAAACCCAGAAACTTGTTATATGTTATATACAGGGTTATTCACGCAACCCGTTCATTAAAAGTTTTTGATGATGCCATTTAGATAAAAATTTCAAATTTTGGGATTAAGGTAAGGTCAAGGGGTACTTCTTTTATGAAATATTTTTAACTTCCTGTCACTTCCGGTTTAACCGGAAGTTGGTATCAACTTGCTTATTTTAAATGGAACACCCTATATTTTATGATATTTTTGGATTCTACGGTGAATTTTAATGCTATTTTATGTAGCATGTCCTATACCTAGGTTCAAGCGTTCTTAAGATATTTGACCTTGAACCGAAAATGAGCCTTCGGGGTACCAAATTTTTAAATCTCATATTTTTGTAGGTTTTGAAGATATAATCTTCATATTTTGCAGACGATCGGTAAATCTTAGGTTTCTATTTTTTTATCGAATTTGTCTATTTTTATACAGGGTGTCCTAAATTCAGCGGCAAACATTCACATTTTCAAAGCCGCTAAAGTCCGTTTTTTTAAATGGGACACCCTATAACTTTATGCACTATCAAATGTAGAATTTAATTCTCTTTCGAATTGTATTAAGGTTCCCTATACCTATTCGTAACCATTTTCGAAATAATCAGGTTTTTATTAAACTATCATATGTATTTGCTAAATGCTTACACCTTCCTGTAGTAAGTCATGGAAAAACAATTGTAGTGCTTTTCTATTTATCGCCAATGAACAAGAGAAAATTGAAGAGCATTGAAACGAAATTTTTTCGTTTCGGAAAAGTTAAAGTTATAAAAAATGTAACAAATTGTTTACATTATTTTGAACCATATCTACTAAGTTCGACTGTTCTAAACTTGTTTTAGTGAACTTAAAAATTATAGCAATCTAACAAACAACAATAAATAAGTAAAATAATAAAATTGAATTGACACATTTCAATTCTTCTTTGTACAGTTGCTGTGGCCCGTTGAATTTGTCCGTTTTCTAATTCGGCAAAAGCTGTTCGTATCCTGTCCAGTAAATCTTGTTGGTTATTTACTGGGGAAGCATAGACTTTACCTTTGATAAATCCCCATAAATAATAGTCTAGGGGTGTTAAATCAGGCGATCGCGGGGGCCATCTCCAAGGGCCATTGGGACCAATCCAGCGATCTTCAAAAATTCGAGATAATTGGAGATAAACTGCAGCGGAATTTTGTGCTGGTGCCCCATCTAATTGATACCAATGATTTTTGCAGCTCACCAATAGGAATTTCTTCTATAAATTCAGAAACCGTCACACGTAGAATTTCCAAATACTTACCACTGTTCAAATTGTCTTCATAAATACACTACCGCACCTGATCATTTAATACTATACCGAAAACATTGAAGCTAAACCTCTCTTGAGAACGCGTTTCGCGTAAAGCGTGCGGATTTTCTGCTGCCCAGAAATGTTCGTTTCTTCTATTTGTTATTCCTTCTCTAGAAAATTTCGCTTCACCGGTCCAAAATATTTTTGAAAGGAATTGAGGGTCCTCTTGAATTTTCAAAAACATGAATTCGCAAAATTCTACTCGTCGGACGTCATCACCAGGTCAAGGCTTGAAAGAAATTGCCAAATCGTTTTCTGCAGACGGTATTGAACTTTGCGGGTTTGCGTGGAAATAAGCTAATGTGTTTATTACGTTATCCTTGGCATTTGTCACTGGTTTCGGAACATTTTTTGTAACTTTAACCTTGCCCAAACGCAAAAAGTTCATTTCAATCCTCTTGAATTTTGACTTGTTCATTGGCGGCAAATCAGGGTGGCGTTAAACACACGACACGTTCTCTCCAAAATTTTATAACATTCTCCATGAATATAAAACAGATTGAGAATATCAGCGTTTGAGTATTCTTCCATTTCGATTTAGAAGATTTAGTTCATCACTGACAGCTTTCGATAAATTAATCATCATCTGTCATATTGGATATTGGATCTCAATTGTTTTTCCATGGCTCACCATTGGAACATGTAAACATATAAGCAAATACATACGATATTTTTATAAAACCCAATTATTTCGAAAATGGTTACGAGCAGGTATAGGGAACCTTAATACAGTTCGATAGAAAATTAAATTCTACATTTGATAGTGCATAAATTTATAGGGTGTCCCATTTAAAAAAACGGACTGTAGCGGCTTTGAAAATGTGAATGTTTGCCGCTGAATTTAGGACACCCTGTATAAAAATAGACAAATTCAATAAAAAAAATAGAAACCTAAGATTATTTACCGATCGTCTCCAAAATATGAAGATTATATCTTCAAAACTTACAAAAATACGAGATTTTAAAATTTGGTCCCCCGAAGGTTCATTTTCGGTTCAAGGTCAAACATCTTAAGAACGCTTGAACCTAGGTATAGGACATGCTACATAAAATAGCATTAAAATTCTCCGTAGAATCCAAAAATATCACAAAATATAGGGTGTTCCATGTAAAATAAGCAACTTGATACCAACTTCCGGTTAAACCGGAAGTGACAGGAAGTTGAAAATAATTCAAAAAAGAAGTACCCCTTGACCTTACCTTAATCCCAAAATTTGAAATTTTTATCTAAATGGCATCATCAAAAACTTTTAATGAACGGGTTGCGTAAATAACCCTGTATATACTGCTTACTTTGAATATCACAGTCATCCAAACTTCCATCATCACAGTCAAACTTACTGACATTTACTGACTCAATTTGAATTACACCATTCAAAAATTCTCTTAACATCCTCAGAGACAATGCTCATAGTGAGTAATCAGTCCGGACTCTTATGGAATCATAAAACAGTGGTGTCATCAGCCAAGAATGTAAATCGTCCTCAAATATAAGACTAGTCAGATCATTTATGTAGAGAAGAAAGAGTATTAGTCCTAGGACAGAACTCCGAGGCACTCCATGTCTGAAAAAAACAAGCATCTGATACTTTATCTCTAGATCGAACAACTTGTCTTGTTTTTGTCAGACTCGAACCATTTCAGGGTATTCCCCCTAAAGCCATAATGGGTTTTTCCAGCAATACCAACTACCAATAATCAATAGATTTAGTCTATATTAAAAAAAAGTTAACAATGACGCAGCCTATCTTACCTTTTATTCTGGGCTTCTAACTCGTTGATAAAAGCAATTTCTTTAAGTTTTCTTCTTCATCGTGTGCTTTTTTAATTATGCCTCTAATGTGCCGTTTACGATTTTGAGCAGCTTTTTGTAATCTGAAATTGATAAACGTTTATAAACTGCCGACCATAAATAGTGCAACAAGAATTTTTTTTATCGAAGTTTAAATATTTATTTATTTATTTACAGTTAACTGTCTTACAGGAAGATCCCAATTGCAAGACAGTGAAAAACTACATATTCAAGCCTACTAAAAAATTACATTTTACACATAAAAAGAAGCTTATAACTAATAATAACAGTAATTATATAGCAAAACGGTTTAGCGTCATTAATTTTTCTTATATGATTCTAAACTATCAGAAAATAGATCCAAATTAGTTTTTTTGTTAAAGTTATCGCACATTGTATAAATAGGCGAAAATTTTAAGATGTTTGTACGAGGAGTCGGCAAGTAAAAACCACTGCTTGTGCGTGAACTTAAACGAGGCACGTTGAAATTTATTTTAGAAAGTAAACAGGGGCAGTTTATCTTATTATTTAATAGCTTATACAAAAATATCATTTGCAGGTCTGGTTTTTAAGTTCGTCAGTGAAAATTTATCTAAAAGCTCTTCTTGTGGACATCCTTGAGCGGGATAGCGACCGTCTTGTTTAAAGCTTAGATATTTTACAAATTTCCGCTGTATACCTTCAATACCAGACACATGTATATTATATCCCGGAGACCATACAACTGCCGCATATTCAAGTTTGGATCGGACATAACTATAGTACAGCAGCTTTATGGCTTCCACTTGTCTAAACTCTTTAGTAGTACAAACTATAAACCCTAACATTTTAGAAGAATCTGACATAATAGCGCTGTAATGTGAGGTAAATGATAATTTTTGATCGAATGTAACTCACAGATCACAGAACTCCTTGGATCGGCCTACAATTTCATTATTGCAGTTATAGTTAAAAATAATCGGTTCTGACTTTGTAGTAAACGACATAACCTTGCATTTTCCAATATTTAGCTGTAGACAATTTCCCTGGCACCAGTCGATAATATGCTGTAAATTTTGTTGGATTTTTAAGCAGTCCTCCATAGACTTAATGTTAGCCAACAGTTTGATGTCATCAGCGTAGAGTAAATAACCAATATCCAGAGAATCACCAATGTCATTAATAAAAATGTTAAACAGCAAGGATCCTAAAACGGAACGGAACATGCTATATAGTTCTCCGATTGAAAGCCATTTATAGCCACATATTGTGTGCGATTTGAAAGATAACATGTAAAGAGCCGTAATAGGGAATCTGAGAATCCGATATTTGAAAGTTTATTAATTAACAAGTCATGATTTAACTTGTCAAATGCTTTGGAGAAATCTAAATATATTACATCAGATTGCAGACCCTCATCAATCGAGTCCTCAATGTATTGTGTTATAAGGGCCAGGTTGGTAGTTGTGGAACGATTTTTAAAGAAACCGTGCTGTTCAGGAACAACTTTATTTTGCACCAACGGAAAAATGATGTCGTGCAATATGAACTCAAAGACTTTTGAGAAGTTGCATATGATGGAAACAGGTCTATAATTTTGAATGTCTGATTTATCACCCTTCTTAAAGACTAGACATACTTTCGACTTTTTCCATATATATATATTTGAAGAGGTTTTATTAACACCAATCGACAGTCACGTATCAAAAATGCTGGAATAAGGTCTGGTCCGGCAGTGTATTTAGGTTTAAATTTTTTAATAGCACAAATAATATCCCGTTCACTAACTGAAGATATGTTTATATTTTGATCGCTATACGAGAATGAATTATTTGACATTTGGATGTTGTTAGAAACTGAATAAGATTGCTTAAAAAATGAAGCAAATGATTTCAAAATATCGGGTGGATTATCTAGATTCTGACCATCAAAGTGCATACTGTTTGGAATGCCTGTTATCTCTCTCCGGCCTTTGACAAAATTCCAAAAGCGTTTGGGATCTTTTTTGATATCCGTCTCCATTTTTTATATGCTATACTTATATCAGTTTTGATTTTTCATCTCAGAGTCTGAAATCTTTCGAAATCCTGTATGCTGCCATATTTTTTGTACTTTTTATGCAATTTATCTTTAGTTTTTATATTTTTAATAATTTCTGAAGTGAACCAAGGATGATATCTTCTATTTGGTGAATGGCGATAACGGGGAACTGCTAGGTCAAATATGGAGTATATTAAGTTATAAAAGTATTACAGGCATTTTCCACCGTTGTCTGATTTTCCAGCAAGGACCAGTCCTGCCGAAGAAATGAGTTATAAAGCAAGTTGAAATCAACTTTACGAAAATTGTATAGATTATTCATATTTAAGTTTATAGAGTTTTTAAAATTATTTGACTTTGGTCTTTTAAAGGAAATCATTAAAGCAGGATGGTGAATATCTTCTTTGATAAATAAATAAATAAATAAATAAATAAATGCTTTATTGTCAAAAAAAAATTTTACAATTTTGTGGACAAAGCTGTTGTAAAAAAATAGTTTACAAACATCAAAATTAGCAAACAAAACAAGACAAAAACACATCATAAATATTATAGAAAAATAATATTTAAATCAGGAATTTAGAATATTAATATTATAGAATCCTAAAAGAAGTACATTAGAAATGTACTTTGTCAGTCGTACTATGTTATAAACATTTTCATAAATATAATGTAAAAAAATAAAAAAGCAAAGTAAAAAATAAAAAAGTACGAAAACAATTAAAAAAATACATATACAAAGTTAGGTAAAAATGGTTGGTAATGGCAACTATCACACTAGGGGTTCATAAGGATAAAATTATGTGTTGTAAAACTCGTTCACAAGATGTAAAGACTATTCAGTAAATTAATTCAAAGCCTTCAGAAATGAAGTCAGAGATATTATGGATTTGATGTTAAATGGCAGGTGATTATGCATTTTTTTTGCATTGTAGATTACTGATCTTTTAATTAACTCTAAGTAGGTTGTTGAAGATGATCTG